>WEKW01015901.1:1038505-1113132 GCA_013389905.1 Sula dactylatra
CCGTGTCCCTGAGTGCCACAATACACATCTTTTAAATACCTCCAGGGTATTTATTATTTAAGCAGGAGATGTTATCCTATTTTTCTAGGAGTATTAGTATGAACAGCCTTTTGATGGCATTTTCAGTACTGTGCTGTTGCTTGCCACTGTACTACGTTAGTTCACTGTGGGAACCTATGTGTATACTCCATATTTAATCTCTATGCTTATTAAAAATATATGGACTTTCTACTTCCATTATATAACTAAAGTTGAAAAAGCAACTTGATTGTCATGGAGGCCTTAAAATTCCTGACAACAAAACCGGATTTTAATATTTCAAACCTGCATTTTAATCGATGCCACGATTCTGTCTGCTCTTGACATTCTCTTTCATATCCAATATCCTTTCAGAGTACTGTAAGTTCTTGGCTAGAAAGGGTTTCTTGACGGCAAGATCAGCTGCTTAATTACATGAGGTGTGGAAAGAAAACTTGCATTGGTTTGAATTTTCCACCTTTTAATTTGTATCTTTCCACAGCATTCCTCTCCTGACTTGACACTGAGGTGCAATGCTATTTTGATAGTTGTTAACCTTGATGCCGAGTTGTAAACACTATCAGGTTTGATAATTTCCCAAAGGCTGAGATCTGATGGAGGCAATTCTCAACGATTAAAAGATATCAGGTAATTGATGACCTTTGAGGATGTTGTCTCCATAGATTCCCACTTCAGCTTCCTTTCCTGTTTCTTTAGAATATAATTTATGGCTGGTACTCAGAGGAGGCTGCAAAAAAAAAAAACAAACCCAAAAAAAACCCAAAACGGAGGCAGGTGAGGCTTGCACCCTTCTTAAAAATTGCATGTGAGGTTACATGCAACGCCAAAAAGCATAATGAGTGAATATTCCCAGGCTTGTGACTAGAGATGCATGAACTTCAAAGGCTTAAATTTGTGGAGGCAGTAAACTTGAGGAACATCTCATGAAGTAACTTCCCCTTTTATAGTACTAAAAAAGGTAATGAAAGCCCAACTAGAATTTTAACTGTCAGGTGTATTGGGTCATCTGCTAGCTTTTTATGGTATTCGCTATAGATACTAACATGTTTTCATGGTTCACATGAGTACCTATGCCTAGCAGGTATTTTAGTACCTGTCAGTCTGTGCCTAGCACAGTCATCATTACTTTTCCTCACTAAGTCATCTGTACGATAAGGAAAATAGCAGTAGATATTAACCCCAAAAATTGGAAAAACATCAGTGTATTGGAAAACTTAAGAAAAATTAGTGATCTGATCTTCAGTATTATAAACTTGATTTTTTTTCAGTGAGTTTAAGCAAGTTCTCCATATTAATGTAGTATAGCTTTTTTCCAGAAGAAATTTTTGAATTCCAGTAGAATGCAAGATAGTGTATGGCTAAAATATACCCTTTTAGTCCAAATCTGGTGCTTGGTAGCCCCAGCTTCTACAGGATAGATGGCAGAAGTAGTAATGAGTAAAACCTTCTACTATCTTTCACTGTGAAGTACCAGTTTTAACAAGAAATGGATGCAAAGTGTTTCAATATCTAACCAGTTTTAACAGAAGAATTTTAAACCTGTTGCAAGCGCAATCATAAGCTATTACAAAGTACAGTTCATTATGTGTCTTCCAAGCCTAAGCATGCGGGTTAGGGCAACCTCATTAGAGTTGGCACATGGTTTGTACCTCCACAGATTTTATCAGCTGGGGAAAGAACCCAGTAAAAACTGTGATGATCCTCTGGGAAGCAAGGTGCTTACCTAGTTTGGGCTGGGATGGTTATCGTTCTCGTGTGTGGGCTCTTTGTACTGGCCGCTTGGGAAAAGGTGGCCATATCCTCATTTAAAAACTGATCTGTGTTATGTGATGTTTTGTGTCGTTTCAGAAGTCATACACTCTGTATTTTATACTTAGAAAAAAAGAAATTGTACTATTTAAGAGTGTAGAAAGCAAATTGAAAATTATATTCCCTGCTAGATGGCTTATGAACTCGGAGACCTACAGTCAGAGTTCAGAATTAAGAGTAGGCGTACCGTATAAACACAGGGAGGGGAAAAAAGAGCTTCAATATCCAGTCACATCTGATTTTGAGTGTCATAATTCAGATCACCTTGTC
This sequence comes from Sula dactylatra, assembly GCA_013389905.1. Taxonomy (NCBI): domain Eukaryota; kingdom Metazoa; phylum Chordata; class Aves; order Suliformes; family Sulidae; genus Sula; species Sula dactylatra. The sequence continues at coordinate 1,040,624 of WEKW01015901.1, forward strand.
CAGGCCACTCTAGATTGTATGGAAATATTTTAGCCAAAGCCAGAAGAAATCTAAGCACTTTGAGACAAATATTCCTGTGTCTGTGTATGTTAAGGAAGAAACATGGGCAAGAAATCAGCGTTTTTGACACTACTTTTAATGCTACTGTTAGAATCACGTGAATAAATTCACTACATTTTAAAGCTTATCGTATGATACTAAGGTCAAGTATTCAAAACAAAAATCTTGGCAGAAGACACCTTGTGGCTTGTTTTGCCTCCTTAAGATGTATGGATATATAAAACAAAAACTGAGGGAAGTCTCCCTCTTAAGTGTTCATTTAGGAATAAAAAAACCCCCACATTTTGACCTCGGAACAGCAGTTTAAAATATGCTGCTGCTACAAACCCTTCAACACAAATGTCCAAGCATTAGGAGAGATCTGGGCTCACTGAACTGCAATACTTTGAAAGAGAAGATTAGTCAAGTTTGAATGCTTGAACAGACACCATATTTTGTTGGATTGTTGTTGTTTCAATGTACGCACCCATAGGTTTTTTTCCACTGCAAGAGAAACTTTTTAACAATAAAGGTGCAATAAAGAAACTTTCATAAAACAAAAAACTTGTATGTGATTTCCAGAAATGTACCACTTTTTTGCCATTGATGGTAAGAGATAAAAAGACTGCACAGATTTGCAGCCATCTGAAAAGTGTTTATATAAATACATGGTTATTTCTAATAAAACAATTTAATATTTGGCTTTTGTATTTCATTTTCTTAGTATTATTTCCTTCAATGAGAGGATCACATTTTCTAGGAAAAGCTATAGTTTTAGAAGTGCTGGCATGGTGGAATGGAAATTGAGATGTTGTGCAATCAAGAGCCTTTTGCAGGCTGCTGTATAAGTATTGAAAGAATATAAGGCAATCTAAATGACACCTGTAAGGCACAGAAATGAGCTCGTGATCATCTTTTCTGCTAGTTTCAGAGGGAGCTGCATCTACATCTTTAATGTACTTAGTTTTGCAACTCTAGAAGTATTTTAAAATGTAGTGTTTATGAATACCAGGAGAAGATGCAGGTTTCATTGTCCTTAAGAAGGTCAAACAAATTTTCCTAAAAATCAACTAATTAGAGCTGTAAGTTATGTTTAACTACCTAAGAGCATTTAACATGTAAATCTCTGAAGCAAAGCACATTTGTAAATCCTTGCTTTTCTTTGAGAGAGAGGATATTCCACAAGTTAACCAAAAGTGTGTTGCATGAACCTTTGTAATTAATATTTTGCATGTGTTCGTAAGGCTCTGAATGACCTATTTCTAAATAATGGAAAACAAGAAAACCCTCTAGGAGGGTCAACCAGATCATTTTGTCAGAAATCATACATACATCAGACAAGTTAAGGGCCAAATTCATTTTAATTGAACCCACTGAGAGCCCATTTTCAGTCAAGGCCTGCAAGTAAGCTTAAAATTAAAACTGAGACTTCCAGAAGTCTAAACTGGTAGTTGGACTAGGTGAAAAACCATCAACTTTTGTCTGTTGAAGTTCAAGTCTGCCAATTTACCAAGATAGAATTGTCTAATCATCATACATATATGTATACATACACATACAGTGTAGTGTCTTTCAGAGTGTGTGTGTTACTTTGTAGCCCTCCTCTTAAAATGTGTGTGATTACCATCAGCGAAGCCAAGACCACCAATTAGCACCAGCTAATTTTTCTCCTTTTTCAGTGTGTGCCTCCTTTGTTACGCTATACATTGTTCATTAGTTGGTATACCTAATGCCAATTAGGGAACGAGGCAGGCACAAAGACTAATTTGATCATCGGAGACTTGCCTCCCAAGATCCCTGTGTAGTCAGCAGAGACACAGCAGTTCCTCCAGGGCACTTGAGCCTGGGTTTCTGTTCTCATTCGCCCTCTAGAGAAGCCTACTTCTTTCCATTAACTAAAGGGAAAGACTAGCATCCCCAGGCAAAAGATGGCCCTTCTCAACCACGCTCCCATTTTAATAAAGGAAGTCACAGACTGAGTTTGACTTTTGAGTTTCAGGGCAAAGGCTGCTCGCCTGCTGCAGTGAGAAGGGGCCTGTTCACGCCACCCAATGAAACATGGACACCACCTTCCCACTCCACCTCTCCCAGCTTTTTTGGGTCCGTAGGGGTATCGTGCTGGTCCATAGGATCGGTATTGTCCATGGACTCAGCCGTTTCCTCTTGGCAAGCTACTGTGTTTTCTCAGGACACTACCGACCTCACCAAGGCAAGATCAGGGAGGAACGGGAGAGTGATGAACCTTTCACATAAGTTAAAATTGTTAAGTGATGTTTCATAGAATCATTTAGGTTGGAAAAGACCCTTAAGATCGAGTCCAACTGTAAGACTTATTTCACAGACCTATTCCTTGCTATAATTATAAATGTAAACTTTTCAAGTTTCGCTTAAATTGACTGTGAAGTAAAAGCCCCTTTGCATTGCACGCTGTTGTTCCTTGTTTAATGCCAAGTGTTAAAAGGCCAAATCCTCCTGCGCTGTGTTAGGGTAGCAAAGCAGATCTTGGCTGTCCCTTACAAGATACAACGTACTGTGTTGTAAAATGAGGTGCATCCTCTAGAAAGGTTTGGGAGAGCCCACGCGGACTGGGTCCTTCCTCCTTAGCGTTTGACTCGTAATACAGCTGTAAAGAGAGACAACTAGTAAGTGGATTTAATACCTTTTCATATTTCAAATTGCCTTGTCATTTGAGTAACGAGTTCTCTGTGCTTTATGGTGGAAAAGATTACAATTGAGTTTTATTTTAGGTAGCGTAGCCGACTAATTTGCTAAACCACTTTGGCAGCCCAGGTGTGTTGCTAACTGAACCAAAATTATTAACCTTAATACAATTTTTAAACAATTATTAAGCTAATCGGATGCAAATTAAACAAAATGAACCTATAAATATATGTGTTTTTCAAATTAGTAATTGGATTTTTTGATGATCTTTGGCTTGACATTGATAAGCTGCTTCTCATAACAGTCTAATTAGGCAATATGTAAACTTTGGCATTCGGTTCTGTCCTAGTGGCTTTTTCAAATGATGTTTGTAAAATTTGCAATTTCATATTACAGATTAAAAATTAAAAACTGCAGGAGGCTAACATTAAAATGAGAATTCATTTCATGGAAAGCCCTGTAGACAAAATTCACCCTAATAGAATTGTGCATAAGGGGCTGCAAATCATGATCTATAGTTACACAGGGGAAGGCTTGTCAAAACCAGTATTGTTGGCCTGTAGTTCTATTCACAGTATTAAACCCATCAGTGAAGTCACTTTGGGGAAAATGCGAACATTATCAAAGAACAGTAAATTAGCAAGAAATTAAAGCATATACCCTTGCATTTCCAAAACAAAAGATCCCTTCATTAAAAACCTTTCATCAGTGGTTTAATATTCATAGCAGTAATTTGCATAACTAAATCAGTTTTCACTGATGAGAGACGACCAAAGTTTTTTCACTAATTTCTTTTTTGAATGAGCTCTCTAGTTTTTTGATTAAAATTTCACACCAGTAGTTGAGCAGAATTGAATACATGACTTAACCGTATTTGCGAGCATCATCTTTTAAAATGCCAGGTTAAACGGTGCTACTGCACGAGAAAGAAATGGCTCAGGCTGCTTTGTTTACCTTCACAGCATATATCCCTCCCGTGCCTCCAGTCCTGGAGCCCGTGACAAATTCCAAACCAAAAAGTTAGGGGTTGGGTGGGTTTTATTAGCTTTTTCATGTTCTTATACCTGTGCATAGACTCAGAACAAAAAGATGACACATGATCTAGTAATTAAGAGAAGTCATTAGAGGACACATGTTAAGAACTTTGCAATACCTCTCTGAAAGTGATATCCTTTTTCCAGGTCCAGTTTTTTTTTTTTTTTTTTTAATGTTTTGAGAAGACCGGTTCCCTTGTGAAAAGCGGGAAGGGAAGAGGAAACACGTTTGCCTTCAGGAATGAGACAGAAGAGTGTTTTTCAGTGTGCAAAAGACACGTATATTATGCTGGCTTAGGACCACATAATAGCCCTTACTAGAAAACATTTTAAACAGCATGTTTCAGAAACAATGAGGGTTAAGTGTGTCTAAGTCACCGAGAGATGCTGTGGGTAACCAGTCATGCAATTTTTACGTGGAGGCAGTCTGTGCAATGATTTGTTAAACTGAAATAATTTAATTCATTTGAATCCTGACGTGGCCTCAGTCACACAACAACTGCATCAAGAACAGGACACTTACAGATGAGTTTTAGTGCTTTCTGTCGCAAAACCTGATTTCAGGTAAGTTAGTTTTGAACGAATAAGTGTCCACATTCAGAAAAGATTAACAGTGATTAGATTTTATCCAATTTTTTTTAATTGGCCAACACTGAAATATAAATTAAAACACAAAGATGAGAGAGTGAAAATGAAGAGTTCTGCTCCTATGCAGAGAAACAGAAAACAACTGTAGTAACAGTTAGCAAAGTCTTCATTTCTCCTTTTTTCCTCCAAATTTTTTGTCTTGTTATTATTACTACTGGATAGTGCTACTTTAAAATGTTTAATATTTACCAGTGCATCCTGTGTGCTCTTAATTGTTCAAAGGTGTGGTTTTCCAAACTCTCTCTGCTCAACCAGTAGCCATATTTCATGCAATTATGATATTTTAGTTTTACCTTTTTGTAAATCTATTATTTTGTTCGTTACAAATGGAAGTGCACAGCAGGTCTCATGACAGGTGTTTCTCCACTGCCATGGCACTCGCTGGTCATCGCTAGGAAGGAGTCATCAACCTTGGTAGGTTTTTGTGCCATTTCTCTGCTGTCCCTGCGTTGTGCAAGGTGGGGGAGTTCTGGCTGTCCGTCTAGGCCAAAACTTCTTGTATTTGCTCTGTTACTTTTTGTTTGCTTGTTTGCATACCACAGAGCCGCCATTATCAAGCGAAAGAGGTGACTTTTGGCAGGCCTTGCTAGCTGGGAGACGCCAAAAGCTGCGCCCCCACACACACTGCGCCGCAGGTAGAGCCCCTGCCGCTTCTGACTGTGGGTTGCAGGGGTCTGACAAGGTGAGCTCAGCTTTCTGTTCAACGTACATCATCCTTGGAGACTACAGTAATGCTACCAAGGCAGAAACGTAGAAGCAGCTTTCCATATTCGCTCAGTTGTGTTGACAAAGTCATTGGAGGTCTGTCTCCCCATAGGGACAACATTGGAGAGAAAGCCATTCGTGCTGTTATACCACTCGTGTAGAACCCGGTCAGATATTTCTGACTAGATGCTTTTCTTAATTACAAAAAAAAAAAAAAAAAAAAAANTGATGGCTTTTTTCACTGGAATAAACATGAATGAAACCCATTAGTAAACAGATACTTTGGACTTTATAACCTGGTGCTTTTCTACATTTAATGTAATGAAATCTATTTCTGTTTAGATAACAGGGTTGCATGCAGGTCTAAAACCAAAGTGGCATCTTGCCTCTGGAGTTGGGACTGTATGGACAAGAGGTCTTCATTTTTCAGGGTCCCCTTTGACTTTCTGAATGCCAACCAATAATATCAATGGAGGTACTGACAGGTTCTTCTAACTTTATGTCCCCGTTTTAAAGAAAGGCTTAGTCAGTTCCTTGGCAGATGACTTTTTAGGTTTGTTTCAAGGCTCATCAGATGTACTATGATATTTAAGTTTAGTGGTGTGAACTGGCTATGGAGCATTTTGCTTATGTACCCTTATTACTACCTTTCTGCAGTTTTCTCCCTGGGTACCAAGGTGACAACCCATCACGCAATCCACCTAGTATCATGTATCACATGTTAAAAATTACATATTTTTTTTTAAACCAACTTTTCTGGCCTTGCTTAATAATGTAGCTCTAACCTTTGTCATCTTTGTTTCCTGAACTGTTTTTCTAATTTCTTTCTAACCCAATGTGCATATTTTGTATCATCGAAAGGGCTGCAAGCAGACTGCTGAAGTGATACAAACAGGATCTGAAAGAAGATGAGAATAAGCATCTCTGATCAGTTTTCATGCCACCGATTTTACTAGTTTTACAAATTTTCTAAACAATTTGAGATTTCTTTTCTTCCTGGAAGTAAATTTAGGGTTAGCAAAAAACATCAGGGTGTCCCTGAAGGACGAAGGGACAAGGACCTTCTCTCCATAATACCGAAGGTGGACGTTTCTTGGTTTTTTTGTATCCTTCTGTCATTTCTTTGGATGATTCATTCCACTAGAAGAACTATTTTATCATTTTCTTTCACTCCAAAGCGAGCAATAATAAACAGTGTCCAACTGTGAACGAGTGAAACGAGTCAAGAAAAATAACAGTCACTTGTTGTTCACATTAATCAAACCTACTTGTATGAATACCAAAGTATCCCCTTGGTTGTTTCAAAAGACATAACAGTAATGAACATAAAGGTGTGTTACGTGCTAGTAATTATGCATTGTCATGAAAAGGTCCTGAAAAAAAGAGGCAAGTGCACACCTCTAAAATAAAGAGATTTTAATATCTCTGCAAAGATACAAGGAAAACTTGTATCCTCACCCCACATCTAGAACGTGCACCTTCAGTTCATATAATACGTTGTCCCATGTGATAACCTGGATATACCTGTGATAGCAACACTTTATTATTCTCAGTCTTGTTCTTGATGCTTCAAGAATTTCAGCTGAAGTTATTAAGGTTATATTTTTAATATTTTTCATTAAAATTTAGTGAGGAGCTTTCTGTGGGAGCAAATCCACTAAATTGCCACCCCGTGGGCTGAATGCTTCCCAGCGAGCCCTGCTGCCAGGGAGTGTGTTTGCACCTAAATCTGATCGCCCTCAGTCTAAGCACAAGAATAGTTTCTTCAGCCTTGCCCGTCCTAACATAAATTCTTTACAGCCTGCGTATGAGACGGTTAAAACTGAACTTGAGCTAAATAGCCCACAAAACTCCAAATGATAATTAAAGTCTCCGTTTAAAAACCAACGTAATTTCCATGAATGTGTTCCTTGTCAGTCACCTAAAGGACAAGGCAGAAGAACAAAAAAAGGATAGATTTGTTATTTTGCTTAATTATGGAACTATAATAAACTTGGATAGTGTAATGAGGACTGTAGTTTCAGGTTCTATATAATAATGATAAAAAGACTGAAATTTTGTTATTAAAATATTCTTGATTTATTACAGACTAAAATACAGATTTTGCTAAAAGTATAAGGCCTCCGTCAGTTACTGTCTTTTCATAGTAATCATTTGTCAAAGTGTAGAACACCCATTTTAAAAGGGAAGCTGAGACATTTGGGGAGGCAAGTTTACTATGTGTAAGTGACTGGGTAAAATAAACTTTGCTGTTAATATCGTTCTTACCTATTTTGCAGTGCTGATCGCGCTGTTATTGTAGTGTATAAGTAAGTATTGCTTGACTAGCCAAAATGTTCCATGCAAAACTTTTTTGTGGTTTGAATTTTTTTTAATATAATATCATCTGGATTTCTAAAGAAATCCTAGTGGTAGCCCCTGACCCAAATGTACATCAAGTGCTGTTCCCCTATGGCCCTGGCCTATTTATTGCTTTCCTAACTACTTGAGTTCAAATAGGCGCTCAGAACAAAATTGAAAATGAGCTTGGGGTCTTTTTCTAGTCCCAATTTGTTCACTTCCAAAACCACTACCCAATTTAGCGCAATTGGCAGCGTCTGCTCAAGAGAGGGCAAAGGCTGGAATAACAGGGATGCAGAAGGGCAGGACTGAAATGTACTGGCAAAACAGCATGGAAGAGCTGTTCCAGCGCTACACCGCCTGATGTAATCTCTCAGCTGTATGAGCGTGACAATTAGCATGCAAAACTGAAGAAGGCAAAAAGGAAGGGTTTGGGTTTTTTTTTTCCTAACGCTTACTCAAAATATGCCTATTTGAGTGTATAATATACTCCGGCAGCAAGGCAACTAAATTATTGCTCATGACTAAATATCAATGCACTGCTGTTCGTCAAAGGTGCTACTGTATCGTAGAGGTGAAAAACAGTGGATAAGCAGGTGGTATTGCACGTTATCAGAAGAAACTTTTCTCTTTTCGTTTGTCCCCAGTGTAGGAGGAAGTACCTGTCATGTATGTAACTGATAGGTGCTTTACTGTGCAGAGAAAAAGTCTGTGGTTGGAACAGCAAGGTGCTGGACACCTTTATCGCCCGCTGAAGTCGGTGAGATTTGAGTGCCCAGCACCTTGCACAGCTGTGGTTCTGGTTTGGAGATCAACTGGTTGCCCAGAATCGAAGCATTTCTTTTATTTTTATACAGAGGAATGACTTCCCTTGAATGGTTTACATGAATGCCTTTTCAGAATGAAATCATATTAAGATAGGTAAGTAGATATTTGTCTGTGAAGAGCGCTGAAAATGTGAATGAGAATTAACAGAAATAGGTCTCGTTCTTGTCCTAGCGAAAAGTCTTGAAAAGAAGATATAGAATTAGATTACTTAAACTGCTGCTCTTAGATTAATCTCTTTAGTAACCTCCATTTACCAGGACTCATCTTTCTCCTGCTTCAGGTTATTTTCTGGTGTGAGCAGTTGCTATATATCATCTGCACGTCATTTTGTGAATACCTGACTATTCGCAGTTCAGTTGCTTTTGGATATACAATAGGCATACATGAAAACTGTCCTGCTGTAAACTGGTAGTAAAATCGATTAATTAAAACCAAAAAACAAAGTAAGAGAAGTAGTAAAATCAAAGACTTAAAAATGAAGACCAAAACTCAAACAAGCTTTTTGGTTTGCTTGAAGCATTGATGGAGTGGCAAAAGAAAACATACACAGACGTTACTCTGCAACCATTTTTTTAGATGATATTATTGTTCTCCTGCCATTTTTTCCTTTAGCTTCATGTGTATTTGATGTCAAGAGACACCCATCACTCAGCAAAGCTCAGTCTAGGCAGAAATAGAATCAAACCTTTAATAATTTTACTTCTGAAATATTGAGGTGATCTTATTTTATCTGTGCTTTTAAGGTACGCTTATTAAAGATACATGTACTTGAATCTGTGATTTATATAGATAACATGTGAAACAGACTTCTTCCTGCAATTAATTGTTACTACAGCTGCCTCAACTAGAAGCAGTTTACTCTTGTCAGGTAAGAAAAAAATCCCTTCTGCCCACAGATTATATATATATTTTTTTATAAAGACTGTAATAGGAGGAAAGACTTCTTTTCAAGGATTCGGTATGAACTATATACTGATACAATTTTGCTAGTGTAAGTGCATTAACGGTGGATTTGGCTTTAGAACAGATGAAGCAGTTAAATGCGAACGGGGTATTTGTAATAGTACTTTTAATCTTCTTGAAAAATTGTAGGATGTGATTCTTCTTAAACTCTCTCACCTTTCTCTTTTGGCCAAGAAGCCCTTAGCTGTTACAGGCATCTACACAGTAATAACAGTCAAGCACTTGCAGCTGCTTTCTGTTCTTCTGAAGTCCTTGTCTCACTGGGATCAGCCTGCAAACAACATGTACTTTTTTTTTCCCTGCCCTGTCATTTCTTTCTGGTAAAGTCCTGTTTTATAACAGATATTTTTGTTCTTAGTCTATTTCTTTTAGCACGGTGGGATGAGGACTGCCAGCTGCCCTGGTCAAGTCCATTAGTGCCAGCACAATTCTAGTGGTTCCCTCGTATGAAACTTTACCCTATGCTGGTCCCCAGTGTCCTTTTTCAAACAAAACCAAAATACACTCCCCATCTTCAGAAATCCACCCATGAAGTTTCTGCATCTGGAAATAGGATTTCTGACCTTTTTGTTCAATATTTCACATAGGCACCAAATGATACTTTGAGCCTTATCAGTTCCATTTATAACATATTAGGTAAAGCTTTTCAATTCCAAAGTTGCAGCAATTTATGCAGTATATTGGCTTGAGTTTTGATAGAAGTGGAAGTGATAGAAATGTAAGTCAGGTTTTGTGGTGAACATACCTAAAAATAGCCCCTCTGTGTCAACCCAACATTAAAGACGGGAGATCTTTGTAGTTTGACAGATTTCAAAACAGTAACGTACCCAATTTTGGAAACCGGTGTGAGCTGACAGCAAACCATGCTTTCCTTAAGTAAAGCACTGTCTGCAATAAAGATGGACAAATTTTACTATTTGGCAGGAATTTTTCTCTCCTAAGCTTTAAAGGGCTTTTGCTCACCTTGCTGGAAATGGAAAGAAGCTGATTTGGCCACCGAAGGCCACCAGGCAGCACAGCGCGGTGGGGCAAGCTCACCCCTGGGGTAACACCATCGCATCAGGCAAACAAAAGTGGGCCGAGCTGGCAGTATAGAGAGTTATGGTTAAAAATTAATAAGCAGCTGAGCAGATGCCAACGTCTGTAATGTTCAAACAAAACATATTCCCTTTTTTACATTAAGGTCTAGATAAACATACTCTTCATCAAAACCCAGGCATTATTGTTTGGATTTGTTTGTTTGTTTTTTTTTTCTTTCAGAAAAGTAAGTGAAAATTCAGAATGTTACTAAATGGTGAGCCAGGACAGAGCTCAACTCTAAATATTGAGTGTTTGGCTTCTTGCGACTCCTGTCTCCACAAATTCTCAATTTACCTTCAATAAAGGGATGCTTTTCCCCCTTTTCCTTAATACTACCATCACCTATTGGATCTTCTTATCTATTCTCTCAGGTTTGGATCAAGGGTTTGGGGTTTTTTGGAATACCCACTAAGGTGTTTCTTGCCCAGAGGTTCAGTTGAGCCCAGACCAGAAGTTTCATTCAGCTAAGGCCAGGAATCTTGTTTCATGGGTCTGTGAAAGCCACGAGCCATTTGGACTTCCAGAGCTAGAGGGCAGTTGTTCCGCAGGGCTCTTACCACTCCAGCGCAAGGCTGGGCTGGGCTGGCTGCTGCCAGTATCAGTGAGTAACAGGTAAGACACATCGGCAGCCCTTGTTTGTCTTCTCCAGGTGAGCAGGCATTGGGCTTTCCACCCAGCCCTTTCATCACTGAGCTGTTCTGATGGTTGTATGACCATCCACCAACTGTTCGGAAAGATCGTGCGTCTCCAGGGCCATCCCGTCCCAGGGTTATCCTCAGTGATTCTGTCCAGCATAAAGTACCTGGACTGGGAAGGAGGTTGACTATGTTTCTTTATTTTTCTCCTCCTGTAGTGTGCAAAGAGTTGACAAGATTTCCCTCTGCTTAGAAGAAAATGAAAGAGAAGAGCAGGGATGCCTGAGCCTGGCTATTTCTTCTTCATACACTTGTCTACACGTGCTCCCCTCATTTTTTTTTATTTTTTTTTTTAATGCTGCATGCACAGGAGTTTAGATTTCTTCAACACAAATTCCTGCCTGTGCCATCTTTTAGTTTTAAGATTCTTCTATTGCTTAATCAATTTCTTCATTCCTATTGCAGGAAACATCCCCGGAACTGATGAGTCTAAAATATTTACGTAAGTCTTCAAAGTGCAGCCTTGACTCTGGGAGTGTCCTTATTGTGTGTACCTTCAAGAGCAGGGGACACCAGTGGTGCTTAGCACCATGCCCACATTAGCAGACGTTCTGGACTGAATGTCACCATACCAGAGCCGTTCAGAGCACCACTCTGAGTGTGGTTCTAACTTCATAGGGGCTGTATGGCATAAATCACTCATCCTCCCATAGCAATATTCTAGTCTCTTCATAACCTTCACAAAGTGCAGAGGACTCTCTTCCTTCTTGCACTTTTCTTCCACAGTGAATGGTAAATTGGGATTTGAATGGTAAATTGGGATTTGAGTGAAGTAGAAAATACTTGGACAAGATCCCAGAGGGAAAGGGAACTGAATACAGTCTCAAAGAGACACTGACAAGAGAGTGAGAAGCATTTTTTTGCTAAGTATCAGCCTTACCAGGGTGTTGGTACCAAATTGGTTGGTAGTAACAAATCAATTTCTAAAGAAGTCGGAGAGACAGGATTTGGCCACACTCATTTTCAAGTCTTCAGATTTATTTAATCTAGTTTCTTTTGAGAATCTTTTGACCTTTGAGGAACAGAGCATGTTTTGAAGCATCACGAGCACATAGGAGAACAGTTGGAGCAATGCAGAGACTTCTGGAAAGCCACTTCCCAGCTTCCTTGCACAAGGTGTGAACACAAGTATGTGTCTCTGTGTGATAAATTAACTTGCTGAAAACACCTCGCAATAATTCTCGTCCTGACACAATCCGTATGCCTTTGAACAGGCTGACAGTTCAGACCGGTGAGGTTTCCCTGCTCTTGCAGAGTTCTAGCCGAGCGGGGAGACTGACATGCAAGAACAGTGTTGACTGGCGCACCTCAGGTCCTGGATTGGAGAGTGGTCAAACTACATCATCTACAGCTCCATCAGGAGCAGAAGTCTGTGCAGTTACCTATGGGAAGGCCATCTGGGATTTCACCAGGGATCCTATCCTTTTTAATACAATGTCCTTGAAATAAAACAATATATGTTTTCTGCCAGCTACGACTGTCATAACAGATATCTTAATTGGAATTTGGGAACTTTAACTTTGTTAATTACTGTCATCTTGCAACAGAAAGCTCGCTGTAAGTTATCCCCGGGGCCAGCAGCATTCCCCTGACACGATCTCTCTGTAGGTCCTTAGGATCGCAGGCTGTAGGTGCTTTCACTTCCATACTACAGCAATGAGTAGAAACGGAAGGAACAAGGTTGTCACTTCGGTGCCAGACTGTGATTTGTCTGTGGACTTGAATATATTCAATTTTACATCAAATCTCAAATGCCATCCTTTCTGGATCTCCAAAGCACACCCCATAGTAAGTCCTTTCTGTAGAATGGTTTCTCAATCCCTCTGCCCTGGAAATGCTGCACAAGCAGAGACTTTTGTTCACCACTCTCCAGTACAAGTGCCAACAGATCTTCTCCAGGGAGAAGGCAAGTCCAGGCTTGCTGCCAAATGCTTTTACCCTGTCTTAGGCCCTGGCATTGCTTTATGTCTTCTTTCCAGTTCTTATAATCTCCAGGACCATAGGGAGGCTCACGCAGGTCTCAGGCCACATCATTTTGATAACCCAGCTTGGGACAAGCAGTACTGATTCTAAAAGTGACAAATTTGTCAGACAATCGACTCATCATCCTTTCATTCTTTTCCAAACTCCCATGACAGTGCTACAGAGAGATGTTACACCCTAAACCCTACTTCTGGACGCTTAGCTTGAGTCTTTGCCAGGGACCATTCAGGAGAGAGAAAGAGCAGTCAGCCAAGACATAGGATATCCGTATGGTAGGGCTCCCTTCCTTAGCTTTACTTAACTGGTGAAGAAATGCATCACGTGGCTCAGCTTATCCGCTCTGTGAAGGGGTATCAGTAACTTGTAGCTGTTTAAAATCTCTATAACCATCTTGTCTTTTTCTGAGCATGATCTAGCTGTATCTATTATCTTTATAATGCATACGTATCTATTTTTTCATATACATTTCTGTCTATCGGTAAATCATCTTTGTCACCCAGAGGTTCAACGTGCTCATACATGTTTACACTTCAGATTTTTTGCACATCGCAAGCATTATTCCTGTGTAATTTTCATAGTCATCGCTGTGTGTGTAAAGTGTGCTGATGTCTTAGTTCCTTTTGTACTTGAGAGTTATATTGCAAAGTGGCTGCCTCATGCCCTGCTTCCTCTGAGATGCCCAGCAAAAGAGAGAAAACATTGAAAATCAGCAGCTAGTAACGTTGTCTTTTCCCTCCTAGGCCTATCCGTGTCCTTGATATTACCTGCTATGTGATTGTTTTTATCTCCTTAATGACATTTTGATCGCATATGGTCTTTCCCCACCTTTGACTCAAGTGGACTAAAGCTTTTCTTAAGTTATTTTTCCATGCATCTTTAGCTTTTCTGGGTAATATTGGTGATGTTCAGGTATGTGCTTTATTCACGGGGTACATAATTTGCTCAGATGAATACATCAGGTTGCTTATTCCTAGCAGGCTTTTCATTCAGGACTAGTTTTGGGAGAAAGCTGAGAGCTTCACTGGGGAGATAGGCACCCTCAGAGCCCAGTTCCAGGTCTGGTTCCTCCAGGTCAAAGCCGACTATAAGTTCTTCAGGGGAGATTGTTGCGTTTCTCTGGGAGGTACCAGGTGCCCTGTCTACAGTTCAACCTAGGTTAGAGTTTAGAGAAAGAGAAAACCCAGAGCTGCAGTTGAACGGGGTTGCTAACATAGCTTCTCCTATCTATCTTTTATCCCTGCTAAATGGAATTTCTGCTAGTAGGTTTTTATTTCGGTGACAGGGGACTGAACGATAGCTGCAGTGGCCCCTCCCTAGCCTTGCTTTTAGCAGTCAATAAAGGTTGAAGACTATCAACTGCAGTCACAGTGGGTATGGGTATTCATAAAGAGCCTGATCTCTTTGTATTCCTGGGGCAAAGGATCACTTAGAAGGAAAGTAAATTCTGTGAACAGCATGATGACTCCGGGGAAGTGGGAAGGAAGAGGTTGTTCTTGTCAGGCTTGGCAAATAACCACATCCTTCATTTTGCTTGCAGAGGTTTCTTAACGCCATTGCTCTTCGTTGAGGACTTGTGCAGAGGGTGGTATCACCGGAAAAAGCAGTCATACGTTCGGGAGCCAAAGAGTACGTAGATATCAGTTGCTGCCTTGGAAAGCCAATGTGAAGATGGGGTCAGGACACCGATGTTCTCCTGTTTCTCTCTCTAAACACAAGTCGATCATCTTCTCTCCGTTGCTTCTTGTTTGTCAATATTTGCAAATGTTTGACCTTTTAAAGTACAAATGCATAATGAATTGGTTTAGTTAAATATAAAAACCACCCCACTTTCCCTATGATATTTATTTCTTTAAGTAGATATGCAAGGGATGAATGAAGTAATGGTGACATACACAGTATTTTCAGGCTACAGAGGCTTTTCAGAGGACAGTTGTCGCTTAAAATTACTTTATTCTATACAATGATCTTGAATATTGTCAGTTTGTGATGCAGACTATGCATCCTTTGCTATTCAAAAAAAAATTAAATAGTCAAGTCAGTTTTGAAAAGTGGCAGCGGTGAATAGGGAGTTACTATATTTTATCAAAAATATAATGAGTTTAATGCACATAGTTACACAACACTCGAGTGGCTCTTCAGATTAAAGCCTGCCCAAAATACAGGTTGACACAATAGACTGTAGCTGCTCCAGTCCGGTCCATCACTGCAATGTACTAAAGATTGATTCTGAGCACATATTGAGTACACATCTCCAGAGAGCTGCACTTTGGTGCTTGTTCAAAAGCAGTAGCAAAAATGAAGTGTAGTACTTTCTGTGGCCAGAAATTAATTTCCGATCACTTTGTTTTATCTACAAGCTACGTTTCTTTAAACATTCAAAAATACTTGCCATCCATGAGTGTCAGTACAACCTGTAGCTTTTAAAAAAATCTGTTTTAATTGTTTTGTGCTCCAAAGAACACTTCAGGAAAAAAAACCCAGAGTTTTCACATTCACCCAAATGAGAATTAGACCAGATGACTTAAAAGTCTTTGCAGCTATACAGAACGATTGGTCAATCAGAAATCAGTCAAAGGTTTTACCATCATAACTAGGTACTATTATGGAGACTTTTCTGTCTGTGTATTGCATCTAAGAAGATCACGTAGTGGCGACTTATGAAGAAGTCGCTAGAGACAACGTGGCTTCGAGAATGATGCCCAAAGTGCTGCCCAGAAAGAAGTGGGAGAGAAAAGCTGGGTGAAGGCTGAGATCATTCACAGGATGGACTCGCCACCAGCTGTGCTTTCCTCAGCATAATTAAAACATCTCCCTCTGGAATATTTCTCCCCTCCTTGTGTTTCGTCAGCTCACTGTTCTTTCTCCTCCTGCACTTTGGCATTGCCATTTAATGCTTTGTGCGCGTTTTGTGGTTCCCTGCTCCTTGGGTCTTGAATCTTTGTGCTACATCTAGCAAGCTCTAACCTACAAAACACTGTTATATGGCACTCCAGTGTTTGGAGACGGCAGGAAATAAAGCATAGTCTGGAGGAAAAAGGTTCTACAGCGTGAGAAGATAAATGGAGGGAAGTAGCTAGATCTGTCTAAATAGATCTCTCCAAGCTGCTGTATGTGTGAATCTGCTAAGATCTTGGTCTGACGTCTTAAAGAACAATTTAGATAGCTTGAACTACAAAAATAATGTTGATGTATTTGTCAGTGAGTAAGTTCATTTTACATAGAATTCATTTTTCTGCAAATGCATGTGCATGGGAAGTCCTCAATAATACAGCATGCTTGGTAAGGTTGTTACAGTAAGTAGAACTACATTTTTATGAGGAACAAAGAGGAAAAAAATTTATATGTTAGTGTTGTGCACTAAAATATTGCCACACAAGCCTGTGTTTTAGTGGTGTTGTGGAACTAAGTTGGCGTCCGGTCTAGGTCGATGTGATTGTGTTGTCCCACTTGGAAAGGTGGGTCTACGTTCATTTCTGTCGGATGAAGTCCAAACCTGAGTCTGTGCGATGTTGTGCAGCTGTAACTGTTAGATCCTGTGGCCTGAGTGTTACATAGTTTATTGATGTTTCAGGAAAATACTACATAGTTCAACTTCACCGGGTATTTTCTGTTAATCCTGAGCAATCCCATTAGAAAATAGTAGCAGATCCTGATAAGCACTTTCTGCTATCATCAGAATAGTTTGTGGCCTTGTCCTTGTAAGTATCGGAAAGTGATACTTCAGGATTATGTTCAAAGAAACACAGATTGAAAATTGATGTATAGGTTTATATTAAAGCTGAAAAAATGTGTCCAGTTTCCTGTAAAATACTCAGACACCGTTATCAACCCCTGTTCTAGCTTCTTCATTACAACGACACTGTTCAGGCATCAACTAGGGATAGCCTAGGGTATGATCTCCTCTTCTCCAGTGAAGCCTCCAGGCACCTCAGCCCAAAAACTACCCTGGGGCGAGTAGATTGCTTACAAAAGGCTCAGCCTTTCAAAGGCAAAAAAGGTCTGAGATCTGGACTTCCATTTGCTCTTGTGGAGGTTCCTGTCTTTATGTAGCAGTTGCCCTCCCGTGCCATGTGTTGTCTCTAACACAATGGCAGAAATGTAGCAGCAAATGGAAAAATCAGGAGAGGGAGATGGAATTTTATATTTAACTAAGAATTAATGTCTTTGTGGTTAGTGGATAAAATAACATGTATTTCCAGGGGCCAACCCACAGTGAAAATCGGTGCCTTAGGTCAAGATGAGTTTCATTCAAAGCAATATGAAGTCAATGGGTTGACTTCCAGCAGGCTTTGTACCAGACCCATAAAATCCCAGTGCATTCCACAGCAGAAAGACTGAATAAGGACATTTTTTTTTTTTCATGGGGAGCCTGTAATATTGACTAGAGTTTGTAGCAGCCTTCTAAATATGTATTTATGTGCATTCAAGCTCATAACTTTGTGTGTTTATGTTGTATGTATACAATTCCGAGTAGAATTCTTACAGCATTAGGAACAATGTTTGGTTGGACTTACGCTATCTATACATCATGTGTTTTTCCGCCACCCGTGAATCTTTTAACTTTCCACTGCCGGAAGAAAAAGTCACCTTGTTCATTTGTTAGTGAGGCTGCTTGTAAAGAGTCCTCCAGAAAGTCAGTTTGGCCCTCGGTCTGACTTGTGAGCTTTGCTGCGTTAAATGAAACCTTGGTTATCAATGGAAGTAGAGGCTTTTGTAAACCTCTGTACAAACATGAGTGCCCAGAAAAGTTGGCAAATATTTTTGTCTTATTCCATTATGCCAGGTGAGAATCAAATTTGATCAAATTCATTGCTGCACACAGACTGGGCAGCTGTGCAAGGACTGGTGCCTGCATGGCCCAGTGGCTTGGTCTGAGTTTGGCATACGACATTTAGGTCTTGTTTCAGATTCTCCCAGGTGAAAAGAGCCTTGAAAAATCTTATAGATTTAAAATGCAGGAGTAGGACCTATAGACAAATTTTGCTATCTCAAAACGTGGCACAGTCAGTGATAAAACTATGCAGAAAATAGCAAAAGCAGAGCCGTTTTGGGACACTAAAAGAGTATATGGAATGAGAGCGGTAGCTGGCTTCTACTATAATAAATAGCTACAGTGAAGCTGTCATCACTGTTCCTCTGCAGGGCTGTAAGATCTGGACAATTAGTGTCATCAAATTATGCTCTGGAGTTGCTTCCATATGTAGCGTCTTCATGCCCTTGTATAAAATGAGATATATCCTGATAAATAAGAAAAAATACACAACAGCAGCGTGTTAGACCATCGCCTACAAGTCAGCATCAAAACTGTTTGTCCTGCTTCAGGTCTACTGTTCTAAACATCTGGTTTATGTGTCAGCAGCCCACCAGCAGCCGTTCGTTATGGCTAGTTAAAATACACTGAACGACCGGCGATAACTGAAATGCCACCGAGGCAAGCGCAACGTTCGGCATCGCTCGTTGGTGTCACTTCCATAGCGTGGGAGGGTAAGGCACAACTCTCCAGTGGGGCAAAACGTGCGCCCCAGGGCCATGCCGGCCTCTGCAAAAAGCCATTACCGTAGAGGCTCACCATCAAAAGTCATTAAGAAAAACAATGGCCAGAAATACAGAAAGCTGTACTGATGTCATGTGTGGCTGTTGACCTGTGACAAGAAAAGACTTATTTCTCATCAAAGAACTCACTAAAAGCAAGTATTTCATTTTTTCTGCCATGATTCCCCACTTAGTTCAAATGTTACAAAATTGTGATACTACAGTCAGACACTTTTGAGGTGAATCCAGAACTGTTCCGCCTGTTTGCACCTTTTCGGCTGCCCCAGTGAAAATAAGGAATTTTACACAAGTGTGGTAGGAAGTACGATTTATGAAGTTGTTTTCTGTGTACATGATGATAAATTATTATGCTCATATTCTATTATTTAACAAAGGATTTGTGATTTCAAGAGAGGCTATCTGGCAGAGGCAATTAAAAAAACAAAGGGAGAGCTGGGACGGTTCTAGAAGAGCCTTACCTCTGCAATTCTTGACCACTGACCGGCTATTTTTTCAAAACTGTAAATACAGTTAAATGCTTTGTGTAGCATTTTGCTTTTGTTTCTAATTAAAGAGAGAACTGAAAATTAACACCGAAGCTTCTAGAGCCGTTGGGTTTGATATTGCTGAAACTTCGGTTCCCTGTGACCAACCTCTCCTGAATACCCAGAAAATCTCTTAATCTTTACTTGCCAATGTGTATTCAAAGGTTAGATAATTTCTGCTTATTTAATACCTGGTTAAATCCTTGGCACTAGCTAAACACATTTCCATTAAGTAAAATTTGTGGTTGTGCTGGTCCGGTTCACTAACAGTCATTCTCTTTCAGTGTCATTTAAGCTCCATCTATTTCCATGGGGATGTCTCCTTAGTATAAAATTCAGTTCAGCAGAGTTTACTGCAATAAAATTTTAGCAAATTTTAACACAATACCATTTTTCATTTTAACAGTCTTTTTCTTTCCTCTTATCCATTACAAAGGAAACCCTTTGGACACGACCATTTCTGGGAGCGGAGAGCAGCCGCCCACCGATGCGCAGGACGCTGCCCAACAACTGCCAATGAAGGCGCTTAACACGAGGAGAGCTCTACAAATCCCTTCTACAAAACACACCATGTGCTTCCCCATGCCTACGGAGCCAGAAGGGCTTTGCTCTATGTGGTGTCCTCTGAAAAATGCACCGAGTTTGCTGTCAGTAATCTGGTCTGTCTTGTTGGAGGTAGTGATCTCGCCCTGCAAAGGACTGCAGTAAAATGGTGGTAGTATTTCCCACTTCTCCTTCCTTCAGTTGTTATTTGAAAGGCCTAAATATTTGTATACTTTAGCATAAGCCACCGTTTAAGTGAATTTCTGAACAACCAGTGCACACAGCTGTCATCTAAATCAAAATCCTAGCTGAAAATCCGATACTGCAAATGAGCTTTCTGACAAAATTTGTGACAATTGGAGTTCCCAGCCTGGAAAGATCGTTTCCTTCAAACTTTGTTTGTTCCTCAGAGCCATTAATATCTAGGAAATGGTCAAAAATACTCTGCCACTGAACTGCATGTGAACATTTTTTGATTGCGGGACTCAAGCAGATTTTTTTGTAAACATTTGCAGAGAGCAAAACAGGTTCTGTTGACTCTTCCAGGAGCTAACTGTTTGCCTCTGGGCGGAGAGCAAACATGGAAAATTTCAGCCCCACAGGAATTTGAGAAAATTAAGAGCAACTGGGTTGGGGGGGCTGTAATCACCGTTGTGGTTCAGCTCGAGCTGCCCCCTTTGCTGCCGCTGCTGCTGCCGTCTGTGCACGGCATCAGATATTCCTGCTAAAGCGTAAGGACTCTAGTATGCTTTATTTTTGGAAACAAAACCAGGCGTGAAGCCAACAATAAAATGGAGATAAAACTGCAATAGCTGTTTTCCACCCGATGTCAGGTTTGGGGTCGGATCTCGCACTGCGCAACAGGTGGGGACGGGGACAGAGGTGGGCTTTGCTGTCTGCCACCGTTGGCTCGTATGACAAATGTGTCAATAATGTGGAAAACATGCTATTTATTATTTAAAGCTGCAGCAAGCTGTGTGACAGAGGTTCAAACTCTTCTGAATGAGTCTCTCTAGGCTTGCAAAGTCGCTGCCATTTGCCTTTTAGGCTTGGGTGAAATGCAGATTTGAGAGGTGCCAGTGTGATTCGCAGTGGGACCGGGATGAGAGAGGCAGAAACAGTGTCTGTCTCTGTGAAAACAACAACCCAAAAAGCAATCTGCTATTTTTCCCAGGCTCTCACAATGTTCACATTAAAACAACAAGTGATACTTAGCCCATTTCTAGACAGAATTATGAATCACGGCCTTCTGGGAATGCTGGCTTGTACACCTATGAAATTGGAATTTGTGCAGACTTGAAAATAAGCTTGCTTGTAATACTTTCCTTGTTTTCTTTTTCCTAAAGTCTAAAGAGAAAGGTCTTGCCTGCATGTAAAAATTGCAGTGTTATAAATAATTTGTTCTTTCCCTTTCGAGACTGACTGTAAAAATGGAAATGTTTGCTTTCAACCTAGTTTGTTTTCTGTTGACTTAATTTGATAGCTGTCCAGATAAAAATATTAGCTAATATATTTTGACATATTTACTTAGAATGTGTGTGACATCAGCTAGCTGTTACTATCTTAGGAAATGTCAGAGTGATGTCATGCAGTCACTTTATTTTAAATGAATTAAAGATGAAATATGACTCCTTTGCAGGTTGTTACACAAAGAGTAGCGTCCATGAAGCTATACAGCCAATTTCATTTTGTATGAGCTTATAAGTATTTCAAGTTTTGTGGCAAGAGCAGAAATACTGGTCTGGTATCTAATAGATGGGAGAAATAAAGTACAACTCAAAACAGGATCTTCTTCAGGATATTTATCATTGCACGCTTGAGAATTTTAATTTATGGTTGCTGTCTAACCTGTTTTTCTAGTCTTGACACCGACAAGTGCAGCCATCGACTCTTTGTATGACTGATTCATGAAAGAGTATAAATTACCAAACTAATGTCTCTGCATATTTTCTGCACTTAAGCTAATAGTAGGGGAATTTGCATAGGTGACCTCAGTGCCTTAAAACATGACATAAATATAAAATAATGAAAATGATCTCACTCCATTATAGATATGTCCAATTCGTATTGGGACTGTGCTTAGCACTCCTTCATTTGTCCCACTCTTAATTACCAGGTAATGAAGTTATTCCTTAGTTGAAATAACAGTAATATTGGCTGGTTCAGGCAGCTCAGAAGAGTATCTAGACACAAACAGAACCAACTGAAAATTCATGCCAAACTGATCACGGTCATGTGTGATCCCCTGTAAATGAGGTCACAGGTTGCAAAAGGCTTCAACCCTAAGCCACGCCTAGTCTTCAAAGAATTAAAAATGACCCAATGGTAGCTGATAAGGCAAGAGTTGTGATTTCTGGTTTTACTATGTGCTGCTTGGCTTTCTTTTGGCCACCTTCCACGGCCCTAGCTCTGAGGCACGCTTCACTACCAGATCCCAGACGCAGGGCTGCAAGCCTCACATTTATTTGGTAATAATACTCCTAATTTCATGGTCTTCAGAGAAATCAGTGGTATTTTGCTCCAGATCTTTTTTTGTTTGTTTTTTATTTCAGCTGTTATGCCCTTTACACACAGCAAGCGATTAGTAAAAATTTTACAAAGTAAGGAGTTGCTCATCTAAAAATCAGATTTTGCTGTGATTTTTTTTTTTTTTTTTTTGCTATCTGTAGCCATCATCCACCAGGCACTTTGGCTGAATTAGGATGTTCTTACCTGTGGGTAAGAGCGTCATTGGTCTTGGGCCTCCGTTCAGGTCAAGCAGAAGGGAAGTCCACCAGTTAAACTCAAGGCTGGAGTTAGCGAGTCTCCGGTTAGGACACAGGCTGCAGGTGGTGGTCCAAGTCCACCTGCAGTTCAAGCCAGGGGCTCCCAAGCTCCTTGTCTGTGCCGCTGTGCTCTGCAGAACTGATGATCTTGGGAGGTTTGTCCGAGGCCTTCAGGCTGCCAGGGCTGTTTGCTCAGTTGTCTCCATTTGGGGTCTTCCTCTTTGCCTCTAGCAATTAAATTCTGCCTCTGTAGGCTTGCTTAGTTCTGGTTTGATATTTGTTTGTCTGCGTAGCTGCAAATATTAATCACTTCAGAAGAGGTCAAACAAAACCAAACAGAAAAGCCTCGGCAGGCCAAGATGCTCCACGTGCTCTAAATAAGCCTGCTGATGACTGATCCTCCACCTTCTGCTCATTGACTTTCCTGTTGTACCTTAAAAGTTCACTTTAAAAAGCATGCAGTGTGATATGTTATCTCTAAATATTTATGGTGATAGACACTTTCTTCTTGATTTGTAGTGGGTGCAATCGCTTATTTAATGGAGACTTTAATTAGACTCCAAGATAGAAGCAGTCACTACAAGGACACGCTTCCATAACTAACAGAAATGCTGGCAAAGAAGGCAAACCCACGCTTTTTTCAGCTTCATGAAGATCTGGTAAAAGAAAACTCCTTTGGTAGATGCTGTAGGGTACCTACAGGTGTGGCGTGAAAAATGAGTTCTCAGTAAGATGCGAGAAGCATTCTCTTCTATTTATTTTGTTATCCAAGGTTAATTGGGGAACAAACTACTTGAGCTTCACTAGAAATAACTGCATGAGACTGGGGAGTTCTTTACAAATTTAAACTCCAAATAAGACCCTGAATTCATTTTTTTTTTAAATGTGTTTTTGTACGTGGTTCCCTGTCACTGGGCTGAGTCCAAAAGTCTGCACTCTGTGCTTTACTCAAAGTGGATGTTTTAGATGCGACCGCATCAGAAAACCAGAGGAACGTCTGTAATTCTTTGCAAAGACCTCCCAGCCTCCCTGCTCGAAGAAGGAAGACCCCATAAACTGAGCCCCGTGCCGAAGGGCGGTGGGAATGGGTCGTTTGAGGAGGACAGGCTCCCGAGGTCGCTCGGTTAGCTGGGGAAAAGCAGCCGCCTGGGCTCCCGCAGCACAGAGGTGGCATGTGGCCAGGGGACGCTGGTGGCTTGGTCTAGGCCCAGGACACACCAGAAGAGGGACTGCGATTGCTTCCTTCAGTTCTTACTTACTCCTTAGGCTGTTGTCCTATTCAAACACCTATTCTGAGAATTTCTTGGTTTGAATTCACTGGCTGTGTAGCTCAAAACTAGGTGTCTCTGGTCATGTGAAGGCAGGAGGAGCTCTTGGCACGCATGTGCACACCGGCCAGAGGAGCAGAGCCCCGGCCAGCTCCCTGCACGGATGCCTGCCAGCTGGGACACACTGCTCACCCTGCAGCCCGGCCTTTATGCTCAGATATTGATTAGCAAAACAAGCTCATAACAAAATTGAAGAATTTAATTTTGATTAGTTTTGTCTTCCCCCAAGGAAAATTCACAATCTTCTTTTTTTCCCTGAAAGATAGTATTTTAATTCTCATGTTCTTTATTTTACTAGTGACCATCTGGTACTTTGTAGATACTGTACTGGTGCTCGATATTGATTTCTGTAACGATTCCCGTGCAACCTGGCTCTAATTATTTGAAATTTGTTTTTCCTGTAGATTAGATGCTATTTTTTGATGTTGGCTCTGATCGCTTGCTTTTTCCTCCTCAATGAAAAGAAACCTAAATGTAAATAACTGAGTGTTAAAAAAAAGAGAAAAAAGCCAACAAAGTATGTAACGTCCTTTTAGAAGCAGTAAGGCATGCCACGGAGACTGTGTTTTTACTTCTTGCGCTAGGCAGGCATCTAATGTGCTTTAGCAAGGATTGTGGCGTTGTGTAGATTTCTCGGCTCACCTGGCGAGTAAGGACGCAGCGGCCCCGGCTGCGTGGGACCGGAGACACACATCTGCAGGGCATTTTTTTGTTTGTGCTGCCAGCCTCTGCCGTGCGTACTGCCATCGAGGGGAAGGCTGCAGCCCCGAACCGATGGCCGGGGACCCCTTGGAGCATCTCTCCAGACAGCAGCAGAGGACCACGAGCACTTTGGGTGAGGTAGGAACCATCTCGGTTCTTGAAGGCTTCAGCAAGCATTGCCCCAAAACCTGAAGTTGACTTCCACATGTGTCTTTTGGGTTTGTTTTTTTTTTGCTTCAGGCTCGTCTATGGCCCTACCCGGTTGTCCTTCGCCACGCAGCCCGGACCAGCGCTCGTGGCTGCTCTGCGGCACTGGTCCCCAGGACGGCCGTGCGAGCTGCCACAGCTCCGCTCAGGGCTGCGGTCACCCCGTCAGGCGTGGAACAGCCCCCCCGGCGCTCGCGTGTCACGCTAGCAGAGAAGTGATCCCAAGAACCTCTTGGAAAACACTTATTTTTGTGGAAACGTCCCACTGCATCCTATTAAAATATTTATAGCGCGCAGTTCTGTCTTATCATTCCTACATCAATATTGAAGCTTAATGTCAATATTAGTATGAAGTGCCTGTAAGGGTTTGGAAAATAAGAATCAGAAAGATCAAATATTTTATTTATGCGCAGTAAATTTTTAAAGTCTCCCTTGTGTTTTGATCGAAAATGCATATTACTGAACAATTTAGTTTCAAAAGTCTTTCTCTGATGTAAGATTTATTAGGTATCTGCGATGGCCTGATTGAAATATGTGAAAAGTCAACGTTACCCTTACCTGCACCCCAGGCAGTGCTATTTAAAGGTCTCCGCTGTTCTGGGGTTCCTCTGTTAAAAGAAACAATAATCACAAACTGTGTGCAGTGGGTGTTGCACGTCTGCAGCTATGCACAGTTTATAAATGGTATATATGTTCCCCTGTCTTTTAAAACTACCCCCTGGCACAACCCCGGGGCTCCTGCCTGCTGCTGCCACCCTGGGAGCGAATGTCGCGGCTCCAGGTTTGCAGCTTTTTGCAGGGGATCTCATTTGCTTCCGCTGTGATGAACGTAGAGCAAAACCCTGCAAATAATAATAAGGGGGCAGATAGTCGCAGGTGACTTGCAGATGTGGTTGCAGAGGTCATTGCGAAACAAACTCCATGAAAAGGACCCGGCGCGGCAGATTTCTGCTACAGAGTTATTTAATAGTAGTGCACTGCAAGAGTTCCCATAGATGCATATATTAATACTGCAGTGGAGTTCTGAAATGTTTTCAGACAGACTTCAGCTCCCTGGAAAATTATTATAATTATAATGATATACATACATGGCACCGAACATTTTTTTTTTAAAGTTAGTAATGGGCAATTAACATATCCTAGGCTTTTATTTGTAAGGCAACATTTTCCCTCCTATTCCTTTGAAATAAAATGATGGCAGTAAGAATAATACTGTAAAAAAGAAATAAAACTTCTTTTAGAGACAAATTTTGTTGATTCTTAGTAATAAATGTGTTTGCCTTTAATTGCTAATTACTGTCAAATAGCAGTCCCTTCACCTCCAGATGAAGGCTGCAACATGAGTTACAGGCCTGCTGTCTTTGGTGGTTATCTTTTATATAAAATAATCCTTAATAATCCTTTTAAAATATTGCAGTGGTTACTGTTAAATCCTGGTATCTTACTGTTAAATCCTGACACGTTGCTCATAACTGTATTTTTTGAGATTTCTGAGTATTTAGAAGAGCGTTGTTTTCATTTCTTGTTGAAACTGCCGCTGGTGATGGCATTTTGTTACTGAGGGTAGAATGATAGATTCTTGCAGTCAATCCCTGGTTTTACACCCCTGCTTCCATACTTAATTTCACGCATTCAGAAACCGAGCCAAATTCCGGTACAACTTCGGAGTGTTTTGCTAATGTTTTTATTGTGGATCTGACAGTGACCGCTGTCATAGCGGTGCCGTTTCTCCGTGAAAATCTGCTCTGTGTAGAATAGCTTGAATTATTATTATGGTTTAGTACATGCATATACATATATACACATGCACATATATATATACAGGGATAGAAGCGTATGTATTTATATTTGTGTGCTGTGTGCCTATAAATATAACTCTTCAAATATATACGAGCCTCTTTTCCTCTTCTAGGATACTGCTCCTAGTAGTGTGGCCAGCTATGAACCTTTGCTTAAATCACCCATACCTGGCTGAGGATCCTGATCTTAATTTAAAGCTAAAGGATAACTCTTCATTGCAGAGCAAAATTATGACCCAGATTCCCTCTGCAAAGTGAAGAGCGAGAAGGTGATTCCCAAGCGCCCGCGTCCCGGGAGGGAGCCGCCGTGGCCGGCCCTGCGAGCCCGGCGGCTGAGGGTTGAAGGGCCGGGGGTCAGCGGTGCGATTGTCTGTAAGACCCCGCGTTGAAATGCGGACCCTTCCAGAAGCCTCCCTCTCTCTGGGTGGCTTCACAGGGGCCGGTGTTAGCCGGTCTGCCCACGCAGGGGTGAGAGCTTAAATGGCTGCTCATGTCTTGGTCTAGGCGTGCTGCTGTTGTCTCTTCTTACAGGACCAAGCACGTTGTCAACAGGAAATAAATAAGCTACTAATAGGCTAATTCTGGGCAGACAGACAAGTATTTCTGGTTCTTACTATCCCACGTGACAGCAGTGGGCTTCGCAGTCGCGTACGACCTTCCCTTAACAGCGTTCACATCGCTTCTACTTTTCGCCGTAAGTAGCTATAAGAAGTGAAAACAGCTCAGTCAGTATAAGTTTCACCACTTTGATACAAAAGGCTTTAAAGATTGACTTTTTGTTTTTTTAGCTTGGCAATGATTTTTTTGGCATGGAAGGCGTCACTACTACATAACTCCTTGCTCAAACAGATAGCTCCAAAGCATACGTATAGGCTATAAACGTACCACTCGTGCCCTTTTCTGCCAAGGTTCTTTACTGGTATATAGAGAAACAGTTTGTGATTAATCAAACGGTTCATTATAGCCGTTTATTTTACACGGGAGCACCACGTAGGTATTTATTGGAGGTGATGGCAACACTGCGTGATCAGGATCCCTGTCCAAGGGCTGGAGTATAATTATAGAACTGCTGTCATTTGCATATTGCCAGGATGCTGCCAGTAAATATTAATGGATTACTTCTTATTCATTTAGCCTGTGTTTTTGAAAGATGCCTAAAAACAAAAAGATCATATCTGTATGTTGTTTTTTAATTTATTTTCACCTTTTTGTCTCCTTTGGAGACCCCTAGTGTATCAGCACTTTGTTTACCACAAATTAAACCTTAGCTGATTGTTTACCAGACTGAAGACCCTTGTGCATTACTCCAGCACTTTCCCTTTTTTTAATAATCACAACCTGGGATTCATTTGCAAGAGGCCCTAATCTGCATGAGAATTATACAATTAACTTTTGATTAACCGCCTAGTTCTTTTCGAAACCGCAGTGTATAGGATACTCTGCATTTAAATAATTTTCCTTAAATTGGGAGCAGGCCTTTCATTAAACTGGTGAGTTTGACTAAACAACAACATTTGGAGATAATCAGGGTCAAAACAATAGGCAAGGCTGCAAGGCTAGAATGTCATCTTTAAATATAACAGCTGAGATAAAGGCACCCAGATTGCGCCTTATCGAAACACAAAAAATCAAAGCTCTCTCTTGTCTGTGGCAAAATACCAGGCCCTAGTGTTTAGGGCGACCATTGTTTGGGCCTCTAAGTGTTGCAGGATTTGCATTCAGAGAGCCAGGTCTAACACACATTACATCACGTAGGGTACTTATCTCGGAGTCTGACAATAATTATCAGGAAGAATATACTCAGAATGACTTTTTTGTGATTTTTATGCATCCCCAACACAAGGAAGGGGAGATAACAGCATTATGAAAAAGGGGAGAGTCTCCAAAGGCTCTCCCTGGAGCTGCGTTCTTCGATTAAATTTGCTATGCCACTCTGGTGTGCTGAACAAGTGGAAAGAAAGACTATGAGGCTTTTATAGAGGGTAATAATAGTCCTGAACACAGCCCTTACCAAAAGATAAGATCCATTGTCAAAACAAACAAAAGAAGCAGTATTAAACACCACTTGAAGAATATATATGAGCAAAGTTTTAAATCCTTGGCTTTTTTCATACCTTGAACCTGGCTCTGTTGCGTGGCCATGTTCCAACCAGGCACCTTTGCAAGCGCGGAGGATCTCATCGTGCCTTTTCCCTGTCCCGCACCAGGCGCTTTTGTGATGGGGTCTGACTGTGGTTCCAGGAAAGACAGAGAAGAGACAGCCCAAGTTGCATGTCTGCTCTGACATTTGCTGACTATCCAGTATTTTGTTCCTCTAAGCCTTTGCTGAAGGGCACTGTAATAATTTATCGCTCATTTTTCACAAGAATACTACGTTCTTGCATCAAAGCTCAGCTACAGCTCACCGCAAGACAGCTGAGGGTGATGCACACCTGGGCACTAGTGGCTCAATCCAACAAAGCTCGGATGGCAACGTGGGAATTCCCAAAGACACCCTTTGGCACTGGGTCAGCCTCTCCCTGGCTTCAGCCATTCCCAACTGCTGCTGGCTTTGATTTGGATGGAAATACGAGTGTCCATTTCTCTCTAAGAGACATAGATTTGACCTGCAAATCCAGCAAAGTGGTGCGCTCTTCCCCAAAAGTGCGTAGGCAATGCCTGTCACAGTTGCGTAAAGGGAATGTGCGTCTGGTTACAAGACTGTATTGGTAAAAATCACAGCCACGAGGTACAAATTATAAATCTCTGTCTTCCCCCCACCCCGACAGTTATGATTACTGGGTTAGGAATAAGCATTTGGCAACAAGAATGGCATATGGAGAAACAAATGTATAGATAAATGATATGCTAATCAATGCAGGGCTGAATTTGACTGCAAAATCTGGCTACCGCCAGACGTTTAAGAAAGACAAAACTGCTTAAAAAAACAGGTACATTCTGCATGTTACTTGCAGTTAAATTGAAAGGCTGCTTCTTCGTTTCAGTCTTTGAGCTGCTTAATGGTTATTTCACGTTTCTGTCGCAGGCTGCCGTCGGTATTGCCTCGCTGTCCGCCTCACTGCTGCTCACCAGCCTCCGGAGCAGCCGGAGAGGAGCCGCTCGCTCCTACACCTGCTCTCAAACTTCCCTCTGCTGACATGGGAGGCTGCCAAATTGCAATTAGGCTGTCTGTGACACAGTCAGCGCTGGCAAACTCATCGGAAAACAGAATCAAAGGATTCCCCTGCAACAAGGCTCCCCGACTAACGCGTGCGGGGAGCTGCGGATGCTTTGCTGCGTGCCTGTGGCTGTTAGCACAGCAGCAAAACTGACACTGTACCCTTAAAAAAGTGCTTCTCAGATGCTTTTTTCCGCAGCACAGTGTACGAAGCACCAAAAATACGATTTAAGAAATGTAAACAGCGTGTGAAGGAGAGGGGGAGGAGAAGTTTTCAGGGGCCTCGCTGCAAATGGCTACCAGAGATGCTTTCCCAAATGGTAGTCCCACTGGCTGAATGAAACTGAAAATGAGAGCTCAGAGGTATAGTCTGTTTTAGGTGAGCATTCACTTACTGTATTTATGAAGAAAATCAGTAATTATCCAAGGTCAGAGGATGCGCTAAGATAGGATGCGGTCAGTGCAGTTTCTAAGGATCAAGAACTTTTGATACCACTGAAGAAGACACTTATTTGAGGAAACCAGAAGGTGTTGACATTGGGTTGTCGAAGAATGACCCCAGCCATCAGGGAAGCTGGGTAAGGTGATTAGAGACAACCCCCAGCAAAGAGAAACACACCCAAAGGTGTTTCTGAAAAGATAAGCCAAGATTTGCTGTTGCTTTTATTTCTTTATCTGCCCAATAGTCAACAACAGTACGCTCATCTCAGAAAGTGCTTCAGAAGCGGGACTGATGGAGGGACTTTGCCAGCCCCATACTAAATGCACGTGAGAACTTTTTCCGATACTGTCTTTTGCATAATTTATCCCACATGCTTTTAGAACATGAGTGTGTGTATATATATAAAATAGTATGTTTTTAGGAGCGACAGAGGCAGTAAGTGCAATCTCTCCTAAATATACTGTATCTACTGAAGCAGAGAGAGCTGAACAGATTTTAGCTCAGCTGCTGCACCTGCTTTTCCTTCTGCTGCCTCCTCGCTCTCGGTGCTGCCTTCCAGCCCCCAGCTCCTGCACGGCTCTGCCTCCCAACCTCAGACCACTCCAAAGGTCTCCCAGGCTAACTCCTGCAGACCTGCTAGCAGGAGGGAAGCTGAGTCGCAGCTCCTTTGCCTGGGGACTGATAAACATGTTTTGGGGAGTGATCAGAGAGGAAGGGTTGGAGAGGAGGAGGGGGGAGCACGGGGGTGTGGTTGGAGTCCAGGGAAGTGAACGATTCATTTGGTACCTCAGAAAGTTCCGAAGTTCAACCCTGACAAAGTTTTGGTGGTTCAGATAAGTATCTTTATAAAGGTGTGACCCTTTCAAATCTTTGTTTCAACCTTCTCTTTTTTTCCCTTTTTCTCTCTACTCCTTTTCCTAAGCTTTTATTGCTTTCAGGGGACCGCTTTCTTCTCCTAAATTGAATCCAGGACCCTGCTTCTGTTCCCTTCCTGCTTGTTTTACCCTTTTTCCCCCCAGCAGCCTGTGTACCTTTTTGTTACTGCATTGTCGAGTCACTTGGGGTATTCAATTCTTTATAATGCGCTATATGCCAATGATGGAGCGCGTCTCATAATGCACAAGCAATCCCAAGCATTCAGGAGTTGAGGTGAGTCCCCCAGAACATGTCATTTGGCTTAAGAATAAGATTGTAAAAAGAAAAATGTCATTGGCGTCCCTGTATTTGGCTTCTGGGTTTTCTAACCTTATGGGTACTTAAAGAAAAAAAAAAGAAAAAAGGAAAGGAATCTGAGATGTACAAAGCACAGCTTTGTAAGTAATGCTAAATATCATGGGGCTTGTGATTAAATCTGTATATAACATTTGAATGGAGCAAGAGAAGGTACTTTATTTCCGAAGTAAATCAAAGTGCTTCGATATGGAATAAACTGCAAGCGTGTATTTATATGCTGCTCTCAGCTGCTCTTGTAGAACATCACACGCACTCCAGGGCATACCAGCAAGCAGCAGCCCTAATGCAGCCAAATATAAGGGTTTCTTTAGCACACAAAGTAGATGCCTGATTTTAAGCTTCAGCTATTAAGAAACCAATAGCACTGCTGGATGCCGACAAAGTCAGGCAAAGTAAGCCCCTGCTTTGGGAGCAGCGGTCCTGCCGAGACTGTCACACTCCTCTGTCCTGGCAGAGGGGACGAGCCTTCGGGGGAAGCCGAAGCCACGGCGGGAGGGTGGCGGCTGCTCGTCCTCCGCCCCAGGCAATGGTGGCATCGACCCATCCTTGGCGGGTTTGTGCTGCCCGTGCTCGCAGGGAGAGGAGCCAGGGGGATGTGAAGGCAAGACCTGGGGCTGCTGCAGGCGAGGCTGAGTCAAGGTGTGAAGCCATTGCTTTTAACACAGATTTCACCAAAAATAGGTGTAAAGTAGGTTGCTGCTGAAAGGCTGCGAGGCAGATGACCTAATATTGTTTCTAAAGCTGTTTACTTAGCTGCTTTTTACAAGTTTTATGAGTGATGCCGTAGCTTTTCTATATACTTTTTTTGGTTTATGGAAAGACGACAAACGGGCATTCTGCTGCCTTGACCGTGGCTGTTGCTTCAGTCCAGCTCCAGCAGACCCAAGTGTGGAGGGGCTGAACCCATGAGGGCCACTTCTTGCCTCCGACAGCCCGGCACAGCCTCTGCTGCAGGCTGACCAGAGCTACTGCACTGGGTGTGACTTGAATTCTTTTTATTGCTGCATTTTTTTTTTAATATGAATAAATTGTCGCTTTTACAGAAGCACGGGATACTAAGATGCTGTAATGATGAGGTGATCTCACCAGGACTATGGAAAAGACATATGTGTGCAATGCTAAAAGCAACGACCGTTTAGAGACGTCTAACAGACTATTACAGATATTAGCTGGAGGAATTTGCTTCTTAAAGTTGCTTTATTTTATTATTTACACCTCCTTGAACTCTCCTGCCTGAAATTGTTTTGCTGCCTTTTCCCTTTTCCCCTGGTAAAGGCTCATCTGCAAGAAAAGTCCAAACTTCCAATTTCGATAAAACTTCTATGCCAAGACACGTCTCAGTTTCAGGATGAAATTCGTTCTCGGGGTACGAGAGTGCAGAAATAGCAATGTGGTCGGGTTGTTCATCTTGGATGTAGGAAATATCACCTGTATGCTGCTTCATCTGAACACGGCAGATCACGGGGAGAGGTTCAAGTCCCTGCCACCAAACGAACGTCCCGATCATTTAGCAACGGGCAATGCTGGGGTATGCTCTCTTTTTAGTAAAAAATATGACAAACCTTGGTCTCCTTTGCCCTGGCAACATTGCTGGAATCCCAAAGCAGCCTTTGACTGGAAAAGATTGTTCAGCTCTGCCCTCAGTTTTCCTTTGTGCTATTTAGGAAGACCTACTTTCTTTTTCTCCAAGCACCCAAAATCATCCAGAGTTTCAAGATGCATTTACAATGAGTTAAATGAGCCAGCTCATGCTGTATAACACTTTAATTTGTCTGATCCATGTTACGTATCTTTGCAGGACTGAACCAATCGCTGCCGTTAGTGATTTCATGCTTGTCATGAACTTTGAACGCTCTTCTCTGAACCAAAGTACAACTCAGCCAGGACAACTGTAGCTGATGCTCCTCAAACAGCTGCAAGACCTGGCAGACAGCAGTGTGTGCTTTTTCCATTTCAAGCCAATGCCTTAGTTTGTTCCAGAACTTAAAAAAAACCACCAACAAGTTAGAAAACAACATCTTATACAGAAACAAGGTGCTCACTTATTTTCTGACAGAGTGGAGAAGCCTTTGGGGGATCTTGAAAGCATCTACAGCCAGAAGGCATGTGTGAGGTGCAGCAGGATGACAGTCATGCAGCAGGAGGAGAGCTTGCAGCTTCTCCACATGACAGAGTCTGGCAGTCTAAGTCAGTAATTATTATGTTTAAAAAACTGTTGTAGCAAGTAGGAAGGGAAGCGTAAAACCTTGGAGATAATGGAGTATCTGTGATTTTTAAAAAATCTGTTTAAATGAGAGTTTTCACAAGAATCTCTGCTCTTTACTCTGCACTAGTAACAAGGAACGCGGTGGTTGTTGCGTATGGGAGGATCACGGCAGGACTTCAGAGGCTAGCACCCTCCCTGCAAGTCCTTCCACCCCTTTCCTTCTGCGGAAAGAGCTACATTTTTGTCTCATATTGTCTGACATTCCGTCTCCTGCACTTCACTGATTTATTAGTTTTCCTTTCCCCCCTCTCTGTCTGACAACACCACATGGGCACAGATCAGGGAAGAACAGGCTGACTGCTGAGATCCTGCGGTGCGCGAACAGATGCTCCGTCGATCGGCGCAGCGCTGAGCTGCCCGGTGAGGTCGGTACCTGAGCGGCACTGATACTGCTCCCTGCAAACCGGCGTAACCAGGCAGGTCCTGGTTCACAGTGTTTGTGTTAATTTAACATAGCGATTGGGGCCCTCTTGCTACAGGGCGTGTAAACTTACAGGAGTTTCGTTCTTGCCCGTAATACAGTGTGGAACTTATTTCCTCCGTAACACCTTACTGGGCTGGGAAAGC
The DNA here is from genome assembly GCA_013389905.1 of Sula dactylatra. NCBI lineage: Eukaryota > Metazoa > Chordata > Aves > Suliformes > Sulidae > Sula > Sula dactylatra. The sequence continues at coordinate 1,074,686 of WEKW01015901.1, forward strand.
ATTGGGTGTACATCTGGATATTGCGAATGCGTTGCCCTTCTAAGAGTCCAAACCTAACACATAAACTTTTGTGTTTCATCTTCTAAATCAACCATTAGCATCCTCTCCTAATTAGGGACTTTTTTAAGCCTTTCTAATATTGGACAGTTTTTTCCAGCAAATTTACAGAAAATCTGTAACAGTTTCTAGGTTTTATTTCCAGATTTTAGATTTAGCACAACCAGGTATAAGGCTATGCACCTGTACTAACATAATGCTTTTTACTGATAAAAATCAATGTTCATGGGTACATTTACAAATAATAGCACAGATACTCATTATCTTCATATCTCTGTCATTCTAGTCACCATTAATTGGCTAAAATATTAACAGTAAGATGTCATCACCAATGACCTCTTCATTTACATTTCTGAATGACAGGAAAGATGGGAGTATTGACAGGGCCGCCAGTGAATTTGGGAAGGAGGGTCTCTTAAGAGGAAAGATCAGGAGTCTAATTTTGGTCACTTTAAATTAGAATTTGCACGGAGTCATTCAGGAAGAGGCATCAAAGAGGGAGTGAAAGGCAAGGCTGAATGGAAGGAGACAAATTGTGACCGGAGAGGTAGATCTGAGAGTTATTTGTATGAAAATGGACATTAAACTGTCTATATGGATAAGCTGCTGAGCCGTCAACCTCGTTGTCAGGAGAAGTAGGAGGTCTGTTTTAGGATGTTCAGAAGAAGATGAAGAGGGCAAAGGAGGAAAGCGATAACCGAAGGGGGAAGAGTAAGAGAAGCAGAAATTTCCAGAAAGGCTCACAAGTCCTGGGATTTAGTCAAAGGATGAGTATAGGTTGCTGAAACAGGGTTGAAGCAAAGATGGAAATTGCTGACAGAATTAGAGAACTGGCCTTAACTTCCCTGAGAAAAGAGGTCTTCTCACTGGTGTACGGCCGGATTGTCCTGTCTTGAGCTGTTCTAGGCTATATTCCAGATTAACTCACAGGCAAATGTATTGTGCAGTTTTATTATCTAGGAACAAAAGCTTCAAATTGTTGCTCTGGGTGGATTAGACCACCTTCAGAGATCCCTTCCAACCTCAATTATTGTATGACTCTTACAGATACCAATAATATAAGTATATGGTAAGGCTATTTGAAATACTCAGCAGCTTCTGAGTCATAATCGTACAGATCTTTGTTTGTTTGTTTGTTTGTTTTTTTTATTTTTTAAGGAAAGCTATCTTTCAGTGCAGGAAAAGGTTATATCTGTATTATATCATACCAAAGAGGGTTCAGGAAAGTTGCTTTAATGTACTGTCAAAAGATAATCTGTGTTGCCCATCACAGCACAAAGGTGAGGGGTGAGGAATTGTTATTGTCCTAATTGTACATACAGGTAGGGAAACGGGATGAAGAAAGAGAGAAGCTCAAGGTCACGTTGAAAGTCTGTGACAGAGCTGGAAACAGAACCCAGGCTCTTTACTCCAATCAATACATTAAGAACATCAATGACCACCTCGCTTACCTCTTTCTCCCTTGCACATTGCCTCAGTGAGGAACTCACTGCTTTGCTAAAACACTTGTGAGATTAACTGGTCGTGCTGAAAACATAACAGCAGTCGCAATAACACTGTTTTGCAATTATAGTTTAATTCTCTCTCAAATTTTAGGTGATGAGGGGCGCTGATGGCATTAAGAAAATGCTCCATGAGAAGGTAAGGTGCGATTGAGTCATATTGCATGCTCTCTCGCCTTTAAACTGTCTTGCCTGGACCTAGGAAAGTCAGCAGAGAGCAGGTGATGTACTTTTGATTGCTGCATTTCAGTTTTGCAAAATAACTCCCAAAGCCAATTTGGAAGGGTTACAGGCCCATCACTTAGGGTCGAGGTGCTGCTAGTGTGAACAAATAATAGCAGATATGGCCATAAATTATTTTAAAGAATCTCTTTTGCACTGCTTCCAATCTAGCAGGAGGGAAAAACAAATGAGTTGACAGATTTGCTGCTGAGCAAAGATTATTGATAAGTAGTTAAATTCACAGCGCTCGGGTTTTTTTTGCAAAGCATTTTACATCAAGTCTCATTTTTGACTTTCCAAGTCAGAAGAGCCTCATTCTCTCACTGGTGCTGAGTGAAAACTCTACAGTTACATGCTAGCAATGTTAGAGTAGGGCTTCTCATGCATTATCACATTATTGTTGCTATCAGTTCAAGGAAATGGACACTTGATCATCTTCTCGCATATATTGATTCAATCCTCCTTTTAATTTAGCACTGGAGAAGGCTATTAGCCTCCATTCACATTTACAATAAGATAATATAACCTGATAGCTGTTCTCCCATTACATTATGGAAGAGGGATAAAATAGTTTTGTTTCTGTATGTAAGGATCTATTGACTTATTCTCCTCAGCCGCATTTATAGCAGTTGCCGTCCTCAGTACTGTATGTCTTAATAGCGTCTCACCCAGGTGGAGTATTGATGAAAGCTCCCTCTGAAGAGCAGAGATAAAGGCAGGGGTAATGCCTTTCACTCTAAAAAGGAATCCAGCTTTTCCCCTTGAACTTCTGTTAGCTGTATTAAGGACTGTGCAAAACAGCATATCTACCATCATCATTAATCATGCTTTTACAACCCTCAAACTGCAAACCTGAGTAAGTGTTCTCCTGGCAGCATCCCTCACTCCCTCGGTGCCGCTCGAGTCCCCTCTAGGCTGGCCTTCAGCCGCATCACCCACCTCCGAGCTCCAGCACAGATTGCTGTCTGCACAGCAGATACTTGATCAGACCATCCAGGCACACCTGTGGACTTGAGACCTGCTCATTTATTTCATGTATGACTATAAGTCTGTCTTGTCTCACCCCAACACACGGCTGTTGCCTTAGGCATCTCCATGGCGTCAGCTCAAGCACCCTTTCTCCGTGCCCCTGCTCCGTTCCTGGCCTCACGACTCACGGATTAGTCACACCAAGATCTTTCAAAAAGCAATTCCTAAGCATGTGCTCAAGAACCCTTTTCTTTCATTCAGAAACCAGTAATTTTCTTCTAATTCTTAGTTTGGGATGGTCTTTTGGAGAACAGACACTATGCCCTGCTGCTATAACTGCAAGCCCCGATGGGGTAGAGAGGTAGTTTCACTGCTATTTAAAAGCAGGAGGCAGGAGGAGAGGGGAAAATCTCAGAGGTTTTGTTAAACGAGTATGAAACCCAAATGTATTCTGCCATGCTACCTGCAGAAGCATGGGTTGCCCCTCCATTTCAGCCTGGCTGGAAGCCTTGTGGGGTGGTCAGGAGTATTCTGCAAGAGAAAAGCCAGCGCACGGGGGTGGATGCGTTTCACTTCTGCAGCTTCACCCATTCCTGCATCTGACGGGGAGCTCCAACATGCTGCGGAGTCTTTGTTGGCCCTTTTATGCTCGATTATCAAAAAACCACAATGGCCAGTAACAAACATTACATCCATCTGTACCCTCCTATGACTACCCATAAACCAATAATTAATTTGCAAAGTGGAAGATGAGATATACCAAGTGGATAGATATTTTTTTTTAAATTTTGGCCCTGACCTGCCTTTACTTGTCATGTGGCAGTGTGGCAGTGATCCATTTCCTATTTATTTCTGTTTATATTTCTTGTACAGAATAAAATATAGCAAAGATTAGCAAGATTTTTTTTATGTTGCTGGGAAATAAAAAGTTTTTGTCACTTTTCTTAAAAAAAAAATTAATATAATATGTTAAAAGTCATGATTCTAATTGTTCTTGCCGTAGAAAAGGTACGACTGAATTATATTAATACGTAGGAGACTTGTTTCGTTCTGCAGTAACTACTACTGTTCCTTGAAAGGCCGTTCTTTTTTTGACTTCCTTATCTGAAAAGGTTTACCATGTCTTCATGCAAGTAGTTGTCATGCTTTAGAAAAATCACAAGCGGCAAAAAGTCAGAATTGTCAGTTCAGAAAACACTGCTTGTTCCACTGGGTAAAACAGAGAAAGCAATGCTGGCAAACGATCTTTAGGAAAAAAAAAAAAACAACGATGGAAAGAGCAGCGGAATGAAGATAAAAAGGGTTGCAGGCTTTATTCTCATTGAAGGTTGGCAACAGGAAATCTGTTGGAGTAGAAGAAGAATATCTGATAGGTCATCTGTTGTGTAATGAAGAATAGAAGACAGAAGACAAGCTAGGAGAAGCAAGGTGATTCCAAACCTCGGAGGAATGTAAGATCTTGTGAGAGAAACATGAAAGCAATACCTTTATAAACTGACCAAATTTAATTTACTATCAACGAGCCTTGTAAGACTGCAAGCTGACAAAATCCATTTATAATGTTATGGGTAAGGCTGAAGTCATACATTTTTCTCCTGTGGAATCATTTTATTATGTATTTGTTTCTTTTTTGTGCAGGTTTTCTGATTAAAAATTACTACTAAGTTGTCAAATATTTCCTTGTCCTCTGATATTTGGGCTTCGTTACCTAATAACTTATTCTGCCTATCCATCTTCTTTAGTCACAATAAAATGTGTTTTCAAAGGATGAACAAAAGCAGATAAATATGCTGTCATTTAATATGCACAGTTTTCAGCAAAATGTCCATATCGTTCTGCTCTGTATGTTCCTTGAGAGACACTGGAGTTGTCAGTATGTTTTGTTGCAGTATTTGAAATGCTTGGCCTCGTGATCAATAAGCGTCATAGCAAACGCAGTTGTGATTTCAAGTAGAAAGTCAGGAAATGCTCTGCATGGGGTCATGGTCGCTTTTCTTTTAATTTGTAACACTTGGAAAGATGTGAAAACTGGATTCTTCAGGCGGGGAAGACGTTTTGGATGGGGTGTGATAAGAGCGGATTGGCATCGCACTACAGGAATGCTTTGGGTACCGACATCCCCAGGCCAGGCCAGGCTGCGTCCTCACTTGCTGTGTGGAGAAAGAGAAAATGGTTTCTAAATTGATTCTCAAATTTAATGATGGCCACTAAGCGACTCCCTGATGTCAGTACGTTTCTGAGGTCGTTTTTACAGACCTGTTAGGAATCTTCGCCCTCCATGAACAGAGCTGTTTGCCTGGGAGGAGACTCCGAGCTTTGTGGTTCTGAGGTTTAGTTCAGGGGGAGGAAGATACTACGAAGTCCCACCAGCTTCTGAGCTTTATAGGCATGGGATTCATTCACAGAACTTCTCTCTGGTCTTCCATGCTGTGCAACGAAGTTGGGGTTGGAGTGCTTCGTGCTTCCATGGAGCTCAGTGTTTCTCTGCAGGCCAAATGGGTGAAGAAAGCAAAGAGGGGAAAGCTTCACGTTACGACAGGCTTTGGAGAACCGTGAGTGTCTTGTCTTAACCCTGATTTAAAGATCAGCAGTAGCAGAAGTCCCTCCTCCTCGTTCGTGGAAAAAATGGCTAGAAAACCTAGGGTTGATTTTATACAGGGGATAATGGAGCCTTGTGGTTGCATTTCCAGGATGTGTAGCCCACACTGGATGGGGAGTTCTCCATGGCCCTGCTGAAGGGCTGATCTCCTCTAGCACCGCAGGGTGAGTCCACTTCAGGGACTCAACTGCAACTTGGGAGACACCGCGGCAAAGTGCAAACCATCTTCTATATGAGATAATATGGAAAAACATCACTGTTGTGGTGTCGTAGTGGCAGAGTAAACTAAAAAATAAGAATGTGTTAACAATGAGCACTATTGCATTGTAACGCTGTATTATAGTATGGGAGTTTCTTTGTCAGAATTGTTCTTGAGACATTATGAAAAGAAGCTCTGTGCGTGGACACGCTAATTTTATTTACTCTTGTTTTAGAAATATAGTAGAAAACCAGCTAAATTAGGCTAAACCACTTGATTCTGCTATGCGCTTTTAAATGCTGTAAAGTAAGAAGATTATGTTACCCCCTTCCCAATAAATCAGGATTAAACTTGCATTTTCAGGTTTTTGTGCCAACAAAATCCCCAATTTGCTGAGCTCAAATTCTCTAATCAGAAGCCAGAGGCCAGAAGTAGCGATGCACTTCAGAGACGGCAATGGCCGTATTATGTATGTGGAAGAATTAGGACTTTTTTTTCTAAACTATCAGGGCACTATTCCTCCTGCTATGGGAAGAGCATGTGTCTTATCTCTATAACCGTTGTGCTTTCTCAGCGTGGTCCATGTCGCCTTGTTTCTCATGTGCTTGTATTAGAATTGGAAAATTCCACCTGCAGCATAGCATGCATCTATTAAAATCTGTGCCAACGTGCTCATATTATTTTTAAGAGAATGTAAGTTTTCCTTCATAAAATTCCAGTGGGCAATGAATTAAAAATGACAGCTCTATATACAGTGAAAACAAGAAAATAAAATATACAAAACATTGCTAATGATCAGTCCTTGAAAAATTTACCAGACACATGCTACCCAGGGAGCTAAACTCATTAGCAGGGACTGATACGAAAGCTGAGATACTCCAGGATGAGGCTCAGACACAACATATTCAAATGAAATCTCTTCAGCAAAATTGTTTTGTTTCCTTCACAGAAATATTTGGCAACAGCATGTCTTCCTTTAAAAACAAAAGGTATCTGGGAGGTTACAGCATCTTATTAAGCAGCCACCCTGGTGTTTACATGCTCAGGAGCTCTTCCCTCCTTGGGGAAGGCAGAGGAGTTCCTAATGATGGGCCCGAGATTCTCCACGTTTTATCGGTGTGGGTCCCGGTGTCGCTCTGCTCGGCCGCAGCCCGGCCCCGCGTCCGCCGGGTCATCCTGCACGTTGCCTTCTCTCCCGGTAGAGCTGGTGGGGTGTTGCAGACGCAGGGCACACTGCACAGTGGCACAGGCCATCTCCGCAGTGCCAAGCACACTGTCAGCACTCAATAAATTGTAGTAATTAATAGTATCTGGATGACCTCACTTGATGACTGCATGACATTGGATATATTGGATGACAGTATGCGCCAATCCATTAACTTAAGAGAGCAGCGGACGTACCGTGTGTAGCACTTGAATGCTGACACCTTCTAGAAACAGACAATGGTTTCACACCTCATTTGCAAACTAAAGGAGATATGAAATGAATTAAACTTCCTGCAAACACTCAGGAGGTTTACAAAGAGTCCTATCTCTAAGTCTACTGTACTGTTTTGCATAAAAGAATTCAGTATCAATGTAATTATTAATGATAATTCTAAAGTAGTTGTGCTGCTTCAGGATTTTTCAGATTAAGAATGTAATGAATTAGTAATAAAATCCTAACACAAATTTATTCCTAAATACAATTTCCTTTCTGGTTGTGAATCTCCTTGTATTTATTATAAAAGATGTACTTGTTGAAATAGCTTTTCTCCGGCGGCGTGGTTTAAAGATGCATGTCTTCGACAAAGTCAAATTTCTATTAGCGAAGCACTTCAGAAAGTCTGCCTTTTCTTTAAGCAGAAGGAGGATTTGACTGATGTGTCCTTGCATGCCGTAACGATAAAAGTCTTCTAAATATCGGCCTCGTCCACAGCCTTATCCTACGTGCAGCGCAGGCGGCGGCAACGTGCAGCTGGTGGCACGGAGAAGGGAGAAGGCTTTGAGAACTTGAGCTGCTCCTCTCCCTAATGAAGCCCATTAGCCTGCAGCAGGACCCAGCCTAATAACCATGCCTAAGTGAGAAAGTCAGGCCTGTTTGCTCTTGATTGCGCCTCTTTGCCGGCTGCCTCCGCGCTCCCAATGTAAATCCTCCACCTTCTGAACTGCCTGCACTTACCCTCCTAATCGTTAACACATACCTTTTTATTTGTTCCCTTTGCGTGCTGTTAAGTCTGTGTGACACCGCACATCTGCGCCTCAGCATGCCTCTTCTGCAGACCAGTGAGTCATTAGGAGAGATAAGATGAGTCCCAGATGTTGAAGAAACATGGTAGCACTTTGTGGATTACAACTGGGACAAATAAAAGCCAAAGGTTTAACTTTTATTGGGCACCACAAGGTAAGCAAGTTCATTTAGTTACGTGGAGGTGGTGACACTTCGTAGCTTAATTTTTTTTTTTTTAAAACCTTGAAATTATTTTCTCTTGAAATAACCATAAAATAATTTTCAATCGCTGAAGGTTGAATCCTAGCCACAAAGTAAGAAAACCTTCCGTTTTCTCCTCTCGTCTTTGCTCCTCTCATTGCTCTCTCTCCTCGAGGCAGCTTCTGCTCCTGGGATGCTGGTACAAATGCTGGTGCAAATTTAGCATTTGCTGGGTTTTCAGATTTGGTGAAAGGTGTGTTTTTCCTGGGAAATTACAGGGCTTTGTCACCAGCTCTAGGGCAGGTTACAATTTTGTGTTGGTAATTTAGAACGTTTTTTGTCTCTTTTGATACTCTGTGAAATTAGAAAAAGCAAAACTTCGTTAATCTGGTTGGTGCAGTAAAATCTGGATGTTGGTTTCATTCAAAACAGAGGTCTGCTTGCTTATTTAATGCCCAGATAGGAACATACCTTCCTGGTTTGATGGTGAGAGCTGGCTCCAAGCCCTGGTTTCCCATCTTTCCAGGGGATTTGGTTGCGCTGTACCCGCCAGTCCTCAACAGGAACTGACCACCAAGCCCCGTCATTCCAGGGAAGCTGATGGAGCTGAAATTTTCCGTAACCTAAAGAAAAATCCCCGTGCATTATATATACCCAGTTTTGGCACCCTACCCTGTGCTAACTTCTGGTGACAAAGTAAAAGCTAAACCCCGTGCCCCCATCGCAGTGATTGACCAGGTGACAATAACCCACCCTGGAAATGCCTCGAACTCCACCATGGATGAATACGTTATCGTCTTCCTGCTGTGGCAAGGCGCGCACTTAAATGGGTGAAACATCGCTAAAATATTGATTACTTGGCATGATAAAAATCCCGGAGGAAAAAGTACTTTTGTCCTGGAACAATCCCAGAGAAATTTTGCTGTGACAGGATTGTTTAATGATATTATCATGAAAAAGAATTGATGTTTGCTGAAAATGAAGATATGCTCTTATTCCATTCTCAACTTTGGCCTCCAGAGAACTAATTTACCAGGACATACTTTTTCTTGTATTTAAGGCCGCTGGAGCACACACTTTACATTAGACATCCTGATCTGTGTTAATGATGGCTCTGGTAAGATTTTTCATATATGAATGTATTTTTCCTAGTGATCCAATTTTCTGTTCAGATTATATTAGCATATTTAATGTGAATAATAGTAGATTCCTGTTTGTTTCAATCCACCGCAGGAGCTCAGGAGAAGTGGGCTTGCTTTTTCTCTAAGTTACCTCCAGAAGTGACAGCTACTGGATGTGGCATGTCCTCGGCGTGGTGTGTACCTGTGCTCTAACACAGTGCTGTACTTTTGTCTCATAACTGAGAGGTTAATTGTCTTTAAAATTGTTTGCACATGGGCAGAGCTGCAAGTCCACGTGCTTATTTGACTTTCCTTTCAAGCTGAAGGGTGTGGAGAATCAAAACGTCCAAACAGTTTCTTTCAGGTTCGAGGCTGTAAATGACCCGTTACTACAACCAGTAGTCTTTCTGAAGGAAACAGTCTTAGAACAGCTTTAATTTACACCATGGAGAGTGGAGAAGGAAGATTAGTGGCTAGTTTTATTCTAGCAATACATAACCATTTGAAATGCTATTTCTAAAAACAATAACAACAACAAAAGCCGATTTTGGCCCAAGTGTGGGATCCCCACTGGCTGCAGTCTGGGAACATCTGGGCACGGGTCTGCACCCATCACGAACCTCAGAGTAAAACCCCGAGGGAGAGATCCTTGTTAGACCCAGCAGTCATGCCTAGACTTGGAAAAGCTTGAGTTAAAGCATGTGAATGTTTTAGATCTGGAAAAAGAAGTTATATAATTTGTTGTAGGAACGGGTAAGTTTTATAAGTTCCCTGCATTTCGCTTCATTAAAATGTAGAAAATACCAAGGTAAACTTGAATTTGCTTTATAAAGTTGGTTAATAATTAATTAAAAGCTGTGTCAAAAAGTAACATTGCAGACCCCTTCGGTGACAGATACCCAGGATCTGATTTTCGATTAAGGGATGCAAAACCCTTCAGCACGAAGGCCACGATGAATGGCTGTCACAGCCCTGACCTCTCTGCCCAAGGGAGTAAATGGGAAGAGAAATAATACCTCATATTTCCTCCTGGTGTCTCTTGCAAGAGCCCTGGCACTCTGCAATCTTGGTGGATGCCATGGAGGGGAGAAATCTACTTTCCTGTATTATCACAAGGAGGAAGCACGTAAAGCCTTGCCACTCTGAGACTCAGGCTCTGGGACAGCTGCTCCTAACTTAGGGTTGTTTGCTAAGTCGTTATTTAAGTTGAGCTGTGTGGGAAACTGTGAAGGAGGAAGTTATTTTTTGTAAATTTGTATTTTAGTATGTGTTTTCTCAACTAGCGACTTTAAAATTCTCATTGTGAAAAGTGCTGCAAGTTTAGTGTTTGAAAAGACTCCTTTTTTTAAAGCTTGAAATTCTTACATCATGGAAAACAGTTTTCAGCCTACCCCGGCTGCCTGCCTTATCGTGGTATTTTGGTTCAGCACTGCACTCATGAGTTTTCATCCAGCCACTGAATCCAGCACTGCCAGCAATGCTTCAGCACGGTCGTGGGTAGAACTGATTTAGGAACTGATGCTGGAACGTGCTGAGCGCTCCTGCCTGTTCCTGAACATGACTTCCTCTGTTCTCTTTCATGTGTTCGGTACCTCCTTGGATCAGACACTGTGTGGCTCTGTGTTTTGGAGTTGAATCATGACCCTACAAATATTAAATCACTGCGTTCTGTAAGAACGATGTGAAATGCTGGACCTTGTCTTCATCTCGATTGTCTGTAGATGTTGGGGTTGTCCTTAAGAAACAGTCAGTGTCTTCGCTCATCCCAAAAAATGTTCAACATCTGTGTAAGTACTTTAAAATGTGATAAATATCAGGTAATAAGCACCACATGCCTCCCCCCTCCCATTCATATTTACTGATATATTTATTTTCGCTTGCCAAGGTAGCATAAGAATTAAGCTGTTTAGTACCTTAAATTTTCTGGTTTTCAGCCTGTATCATGCATTCTCACTTCTGCCAGTCGCAAGATTTCTCAGTTTATGAGTGTGTTGTTTCACCTTTCGTTCCAAGCAGTTGTTCCACTCACAAAATAGCTCCATTATCCGTGCATTTGCCTGTTTGCTGTAATGAAGACAACTGGGTTCATAGTAGTCTATTAAATGGTCTATTAAATAATGTAGTTGCTGGAGGGACCCTGGTAATACTGTATGGAGTGGCTGGGTAATAATTCTGCGATTCAGCTGTTGCATGGATTTCCTTTCTATTACGGCTGTTTGAAATGTTTTCTTGAGAGTTTTCATATATCTTTCTACTTCTTGGCTGGTCTGCAGACAGGACAGATCCACTTGTTTTACCAGAACCTGAGATAATCAGCAGATGGGACAAGTTCTTTACTGTTGGAACTGTTCGTCCATCATCAAGTTTAATGACTACTACCCTACAAGATACAGAAAACACGCTGGCTAGACTGGCCACCTGGCTGAAACTAAAGTCACAGTTTTGATTACAGGAGATACAAATCTGGATTAGCTTCAGTGAACAAAGGTGTGTATTTACTTTTCTGGATGTGATAGCAGAACCGGTCTAGTGGTCTACTGACCTTGATCTGTGAATATCTCTGAGCGCTGTTATTTGTATTGTAGCTTCAACCAAAATTGCATCTTCCTATATCAGGTGCTTTAAAAGCCATCTCAGACTATCTCAGCGCTTCTGAGGTTTTACCTTCAAACACACAAGTGATGCACTGTTTTATAAGGTTTTAACTGATGCACAGGCTGCGTAAGCAACTTGCTCATGTTGAAGCAGAGCCTGAAAAGTATATTTCTTGACTCATACCCCAATACTGTTAGATCAAGACTAAATTTCCCTTTAAGAACATGATCTGAAAGGCATGTGAATGGTCCTGCTGAGATTACGGGCTAAGGATTTTTCTGAACTGAGTATTAATTCGCTACCTTGCCATTTGCAGAGGTGCTGGTTGTTAGAGGTTAATGCACTCATATGGTTTAAAATGTGTACTCTACTAAAATGTTTTGAAACTTTTTCTTTTTTCCTTCACAAAGAGAATAGTTTTCCTTTTTCCTCTGTGCTTCAGTTTTTCTCCTATGCAACAGAAATATTGCATTTACGTTCTAATTTACGCTTTATTACTCCAAATCTTCATGATGGTATAGTGCGATAGGAAGTCTGTGCAATTAAATGTTTTTTGGGACAAGTGGTCATTCTTTATTAGAAGACGGACCTTCACTCGGATGTGATCGAAAATGAAGAGTATTAAAACCCAACACTCTTTCTTTTTCCTGTTCCATTGAAGCACAAGTAATCGCTGTGCATTAAAAACAGTCCAAACGCAATGACAGCAACCATGAAGGCAACTTTGCTTAAAGTGTTTCTGTTGGTAAAATTTTTTATTGATGTGACTGTGTTTTATTTCACTAACACTTAGCCAATTATTTTGTTCTCTGCCCTTTGAACTGAGCAAGAGAGAACATTTCTGCTTTGGTCATATTTTGATTCATTTAAAGCCCAATTGGATACTGTCTTTCTGTCTTATGGTCTTTTTGGACTCTGAGCTGCTCAGAATCCCGCCGGATTCTCAGGGTAAGAGCTTGTTTCCATCCCAGTTTTGGTTTGCCGTGAGTGACTCTGTCCTCTTGTTGTGTGGGAAAGGAGAATGACAGGGGCGCTTGCATTATGCCTTTCCCATGGTTGGATCGTTTGATAGCATTGCTCCCTTTCACTGTCAGGTTGCATTCTGTACTCTCATAGTCAAGAGATTCCAGAAGAGATATGACATTTGTTTTCTAGATGAACCGCCCATCAATGTTTGTACTCACAGGTCTTGTTTCTGTGCTATTCCTTACCCAGGGACTCTGGTGGTGTTGGGCTACTGGAAGAGCTGAGACCCTGTGGATGACCATCTTCCACCCTCTACATTTTTTTAATAGTCCTGATTCCTCTGTTCATCATAATTTTGCTGTTATCTGAAAGTCAGTGTACCTTTTAAAACTATTCTGTTGCTTTCTTCCCCTTTCACTTGCCCTAAGAAGTTATTGGATATTTCTCTGAGAGCTCTGTACATTAAGATTTTGGTTTTGTTTTTGCTTTGTAGTGCTGTTTCAATGCTTAATGTTCTTTAGTACTTCTGCTGTGGCACCTCAGTATATTTCATTTATTCTGCAGGATCCATTTTTTCAGTACATTCAAAACTTCCTGGTGAACTTAAAATTCAAACTGCTGCTGGCTCTAGGGACCAGAAACCTTCACAAGCGTTGCAATTCTGTCCTGTCCTGGGAGTGCATTAAATTGCGAACGGAGATCTGTCTTAAGAGCACAGAAGCTCAAAAATGAAAATCTTGGAGTAATGTCTTCAGAATTTGAGGTCAACGCTTTTTCTTGCTAACTGCATATCAACCCAGCACAATCCACTCTTCTTGAGTGATGTGGTTCACGCTGAGCGCTGGATGAAGCCGCGACATCATCCTTCTGCTCGGAACTTTACAATTACATATTTTGGGTATTATATGTGCAAAAATCCTGTGTAGTCAGAGAACGAGGTTGTGTGTTAAGAGTCAGGAAATTATTTTATTCTGTGGTTATCATATGGTGGGACTTAATTCTGCAAAAATGTTGGCTTTACTTAAACTGGTTACCTGCAATTTGTTCGCAGTATTGTTTCAGCTGGAAATCACATTTCCCTGTGTTATCAACCACATACAGTCATCCTATGGATTTGAACTGCAGTCGCTCTACTTACTTCCTGAAGCTCACTGGATAACTGTGAATGAATTATTTGGCATGATTAGGAGCAGCTGGTGCAACTATCAGAAAGGGTGGCTTTTGAAAGACTATTCAAGATGGTTTTGATAAATTCAAAGTTTGAGGGGTTTTATTTGCTTTCCATTAAAAAACTGTGAAATAGAAGACCGTTCACGTGTGTGTTGTAGGAAGAATTTCTTTACTATGTCGCGAGATGGCAGATGGAAATCCAGGGGTCTTGTGTTTTAGTGGTACCCTGCATGTTGTACATCTTAATGTCCTGCTTCCCATCTTCATCAAATCTCTAAATTTAGAGGTGGGACAGCGGGAATATTACAACCTGTGTCATGATCTGCGGTGGCGGTTGCTTTCCATTCTTCTGTATGGGTGCGACTACGTTTCCCAGACTCATCTGCACATTTTCACCGACCATTTTTTCCTGCCAATTTGGAGACAGAAGTGAAGTGTTTGACTTCCAGTTTTGCTCTTTTGTGGCACATTCTGTTTCTGGTCGCTGTTGCTGTTTTGAGCCAGTGGTCTGCTGTTGGTGTCAGGGTGCTCCTCTCTCCTTCAGTATGGTGTCTGGGGATGCGGAGGGGTGTTCAGAGAGCTTTTCTGGTGAGCTGCCCGTTGTACGCCCCTCTCTGACTGCAGCAGAAGCTGCTGTTAGTTACTGTAAGGTTTTCTCAGCCAGCCGCTGTTGAGGGCAAAGGCGGTGGACAAGGTGAACATAACAGATGCTCTTGGTTTTGCTGACATTCAAAACCCGCCTTTTCTGATGTACCAGATAATTTTTGTGTCAGCTGAAGGGATGAGATCCTTATTTCCCTGAACATCTCAAATGGATATGAGAGCAATATTTTGCTTTGTCTGATTTATGGGTATGTGTTGCCATTGCCAGTAGATTATCTGGACTCATAATGGATTTTTACTTGACATTGCGGAGACTTGTTACAGATGTATGTTTCTTCCTCTTATCTTCCTCCAGAAGATTTGTATATTCTGGCAGACACAACAACCTTTATTTTTGGGTTGGGAAGAGAACAGAAAGGGATTATGCTACTGTTTGCATGAGCCACCAGAACTGTATCAGCTTTCCTTGGGCTTGCCACTTGTTTAGGATTTGCTTCTCTCCCCCAGTCTCTAGGAGGGAACTTTTATTGCCATTGCAGATTGTGACACTGGATCACTCACTCCCTTACCAGTTTGCCTTGCTTGCACTGCCAGCATTTAGTAAAGCTCCACATAGGTCCAAAAGCTTTGTCAGCTCATTTTTAGGTCGTGTTTGGCATCAAGGACTAGCTAAGAGACACCCTGTAGTTTGTTTTTATTTATTTCTTTGTGCCAGCCTTTCATGCCAGTGGGTTTTCTGCTGCCCCCAAAGTCACCGCAGGGGTACGTGCCAAGGGAGCGGACCCTTGCCAGGGCATGGCATTCCCCCTTCCCCACCCCGCAGCCAGGTTCCTACACCTCTTTCCACTTCTATGAGTTTCAAAAGCAGTGAAACATGGTAGAATTACGTCCCAGAGTTGCTTTTTATGTAAATGCCATGTGACAGCAGCTGGTGCTTCACCTTCTGCGTGCACCAGCAGGATTTGACCGTTCAAGAGACGGTGGTAAACCTGCACGCGTGGGGTGGCCCTGTGCAAAGCCCCGGGCTGCTGTACAGGCCCAGGAACCTGGTCTTGTGTTAACGGGGGAGAAGAGGGGCTCAGGAGACCTGGGAGAAACCGCAGGGGTCGGCAGTGATGCCTGCTCGGGCGCGGTGGTACCTGGGTGCGAAGGATTGCCACCAACTCCGTTTAGACTCAGGCAGGACCTTGTCCTGGGAATGCCTTGACAGCAAGATGCGATCCCAGGACATTGTTATTTGGGCGAGCAAATAGATAAGCCGAGGAAGATACCTACTCTTGCTGCAGGAGGAGATGTCCCCGCTCGCAGGGACTTGGGGTGGTCGCAGGGCCAGCCTGGCAGGTGGTGGTCCTTGCGACCCCGCTTGTGCGGGGTGGTGGGAGCGTGCAGCTTTCTGAGCCATCCACCCGATGGCAGCACAGCTATGGATGTCGCGCCGCGCAGCCCTGCCTCTGCCATGGCCTTGCCTCGCACCACATGCTCGCCAGCTAACGAGCGGAGGGTTTTCCACAGTCCAAAAATAATTCCGCATTATTTTTTTTTCCCCATCGTATCGTCCAATGCTTTTGTTTAAATCCTTTGCTAAGATATATATTTAGTAAATAATTCTCATAGTTAAGGCTTACGGGAAAATACTGCAGCACGCATAAAACAGACTGAAGAAATTCTCAGCATGTGGTCAAAATATCCATTTTCTGAGTGGATGAAACTGGGTTTTGGAGTTTATACTTGTGCTATTGCAACTAAATTAAGTCATGAAAGAGGATAATACAATGTACCATCATTTTAAAGTAATTTAATCATGAAAACTAAAAATTTGGAAGCAAACAGATATTTTACTTAATAGAAACCATCTGCACTGTACAGTAGGCAAATTGTATAAAAATGAATAAAACTGTCTCTGGAGGAAAATGACTCAGGCACCAGCTTATATAATGAAGATGTATATGTGCCTTTTAGCATTTGCATTGTCTATTAGACTAGGTAAATCGCAGCACTAGTGTAAGTGAAACAGTTACAAATTTTATTACCGTCATATGACTGATGACAAAGGCAGTAATGGAAGTAATGCCTATTAGAGAGGGCTTGTTCCAGACCCTAAATAGCTTTGAGCTTTGGACTGGTCTCTGCAGCTAAAGCTTTACTGGGGGGGGGGGGTCACGGGGACATTTTCGGCAGGGTGCTGCTTCTCCTGGGGAAGCCTTTTGCCTTGTTTGGGCTTTTCCCTGTTCGATTTAGGCCCTCCAAGGGGAGACACTCATTCATGACTGTCCGGAGAAGGTTTTCTACCAGATTTTTTATTTGGCAGAACCAGGCAGATGATCTTTAAACCGGTCCTTTACTCCTGCGTAATCCTGCGCAGCAGAATGTGTTTGTTTGACAGAGAGATGCTTTTCTTCCTCACTGCTGGCACGTCTTTTTTCCCCTGTTTTGAAGGACAGATTTCAGTACTTTTCAAAATATTTATTCGTTCGCATTCAGCAGCTTTCCTAAATGATCACAAATAATATGAATTATTCAATTTCAGGGCTGTAATAGTCTGCATCTAGTCTGCTTTTAAAATAAAGTTTATAAGAGCCACTTTCAGTTGCTGAGATTTAACACTCGAAATAAATGTGCCCTGCGTTAAAAGCTTTGTACTATTTCTCCCAAATCCACAACAACATCTGGTTAGAAAAGCATGAATTTTCTGACACAACATTTTTTACAACAAAGGAAAATCCCACTCTCCTGGTGACATTCGTGCTTATACTTTCTCAGCTGGCATTTTAAAGGATGGGTGTATAAGGGAAATCTGTGTAATGCAAAAGCAGATTTATTTTTGGTTTAAGAAGAGTAAGGAGGTGAAAGCAGAATCGGTTTCCACTTGCTTATTAAGCGCATTTGGCAACGAGAACATTTCACATTAACAAATATGTAAAGTAAAAATACGTCCCAAAAGATTAAGACTTCTGTGAATTTAAAACAAATTAGATGCAATTTTCTACCCTGATAGTCTCACTTTCTGTTTTGCTTCATCTTTATTGTAATATACAGGTCCACTCGCCTAACCTGCCCTGGCAACGGAGCTGAGCCGCAGGGAGCCGTGGAGCTGCTGTTTCACACTCGGGAGCATAAGCCCCCACCAGCTCCTAGAAAGCATTTTGGGTAAAATGCTGCTTTTTTTTTCCTGAGCATGGCTTCGGGGTTTTTTTGGTAAGAGTATCAATCCCTCCCTCCGCCCCCACCGCGGTGTCTGAATTCAGAAGTTCTTTAAAAAAGAAGCAAATCCTTGGGATCCGGAGGCTGCTCTTTAGCAGAGCATAACGGTTTTAAGGCAGGCAGGTCAAATTTGGGGCCTGAATTGTTTAATAATGGATATATAAGGAGGAGATGCTCTCTGGGGGCTTGACGCCACCCTCGTCAAGGCAATGTGAGTCATTCTGTTGACTTCAATAGACCTGGATTAAAAATATCTGACAAAAAACCCCCAGATATTTAGCCCAGACCTACTGCACTGAGAAAGAATTAGGCCATCGAGTTCAGAGAAGGATCAGTCCCATGCCTTTAAATATCTTGTTAATGGTATTTCATTAATTAACATCAGCTACTTTAACAAAAAGGAAAATGTCTTTGCCTGCCCATGCCATTCAAATCTGAAGGAAAAAAAATATCCTTACCTGTTGTTTTTTTGTGAAACTGTAGCTCACTTTAGGAAATCACAGTTGTTTCCATTTTTTACTGAAAGATGTCTGAAATTTAAAACCTTACAGTTTTTTTTAATATTAGAAATATAATCTTTTGCATATTACTAAACCACAGGCACAAATAGCAGTTTATCTTTTTATTGTTTAATTTGGTGATTAAAAGCAAGTAAAACATGAAACTCTGAGATGCAAATAGCCCTGGAGTCCAAAAGCACAAAGGAAATGGCTTCAGAATGAAGACATTTGTTTTCTTCTTGCTTCCCTGTAACATGGTTTATTTAGTTCCATGTGATTTGTGCCAGGACAAAGTGTGTTCTATAAACAAAAAAGGGAAAAGGTTAAACTGGTAATAAAGTGCAATGATAATAAAAAATAACGATGATTAAAAAAACCAAAAGATGATTAAAAATAAAAAAGAAGGGTGAAGAGTGTTGCAAGTACAGAGTGGGTGAGTCAGAGGGGCCCCAAAATAGAATCATTAGGAAATTAAAGATAACTATGTTTGGTGGGGGAAGAAGTGGCTTCAGAACCATTTCTGCCTCTCCTGGGCTGACAGGCTGCCTTGGAAGCTGCTGGGATTTGTGCTCACGAATCACTTGGGCACTTCGGAGGGTTTATGCCGTGCTCTGGCTGTTGTCGTTCAGCACTTGGTCAGATTTTTGCCCGCTACCAAACCCCACCGTCCCTGAGATGCTCCGTGTAGGAATATTGAGAAAACCGAGGAGCGGTATTTTTTGCAAGTGAAATACCCCCGTGTTGGGGGTTCGGATCCCTCACCTGTGGCTTTTTGGGGACCCCGTGTGCCAGCCCCGGCTCGGGACGGCGCTGAGCGGGGGGGTCTGGCCACCCTGGGCATGGGGCTGCGGGGGCAACACGGACCCCGCTCCCACCCCTGGCCCACGGAGCGGGGACACCGAGTCCCTCATCCACACGATGGCACTCTTAAGCTTTCAAACAATTTCATCTAACTTTCAGCATTTAATATGAAACCTATTTTTTTTTTCCCTGCCAAAGGTAAAGGAGGAGTTGGCGGGGGGGGTGGTGGGGGGGAACACGGCACAGCACACACAACTTGGAGTCCCCCTTGAAATCCCAATGTCCCAGGTTGTCCCCGGGCCACCCCACGCCGTGACCTTGAGGGCTGCACCCCAAGAGCCACCACCAGCAATGATCGGGGCACCCACCGCGCTCCCCGTTTTGCAGGAAGGGAGAGCGCTCAGTCCCCCGAGTGCCTGAAGGGCAATGGAGAGCAGCTGGAAATACTATTTCAGATGCACCAAAAAAAACCTGTTAAAAAAAGCCCTTCTGCACGGCAAGAAGGCCGCAAACACTGCAGCCCAAGAGCAAGCTTGTGTTTGGCCATTTATGGGGGAAAAAGGTCATATTTATTGTTTTGCTGCTTATTCTGCCACAGCCTAAGCTGTACAAAAGTCAGGAGCGTAGGTTGTTTTCTTGAAGAGTTTTAGCTATTAAGTGTTTTTTTAAATAAAGGAATTCATTGCTATCAATCAGGCGACTTCTAGGAGCGCTAAATTTACTCCATATTAAAGTGCGTGCAGGAGGGGAAGGGGTGGGGGGGTGGGGGCAGATCCTGTCCTTCTCAGTGCAGTCATTCCGATGGCTGTATCGCCCTGTCTGGGAGGTATGTGTGTGCCTGTCGGAAAAGTCAGCAAATCACTGCACACCAGCAAAGCCGTGGAAGCAATTTCTGCTCCTTTCTCACTGCCTGCCAGGTGGGTTGGGGTCTTGTGGTCAGGGGTCTGGAAGGATTTTCCGGGTCTACAGCCTCATGGTACATGGTGGTTGCACAGGCAGCAGCTTGCCCTGGATTTGTGCACAGGATGCTGACCTGATATGTTTTCCTGGCAGGGAAAAAACAAGACCTTGCTCCTTTGTTCCTTTCTTCACCTGAAGGTATCATCTACCTATTGGATACAGAGCTTCAATCTTCTCCATCAGGTCTTGACCACCAGCACTTAATGCCACCGCTCCTGCTAGGGCAGCGTATGCCAACCCATTTTTTAAGGGCAGTTTCACATCAGCATTTCACTGATGCAAAATAAAGGGCCATATCATCACCAGGCAGGCCGCAGCTGAACCAGGAATGAAGCTCCGAGGACCTTTGGCATAGCCCCCGTGCCAGCCATCCTCGCATCAACCAGCCCATGCTGCCGGAGTCGGATTTAATCTTGCAAAACTGTGCACAACCCCTTATTAAAAACTAAGTAGTGATGGGTCACTGCACTGCAAAATCAAGGGCAGCCACAGCACATGTTGCAAAAAGGACAAATTTCTGACCCCCTGCACACCAAATGAGCCCTTTGTGGGGATGCTTCCCTGGTGCCAGCGTACCGCACACCCTAAGGGTACCGGTGCAATGCACCTCCTGAAGGTGCCAACATAACGCACAACCTAAAGGTGCCAGCACCTTAGGGGAAGGGCTGGTACTGGACTGGGGTCTCTGCAGGCAGAAGACGTCCCCCCCTCTTGTTGGGGTGTCTGGTACATCGGTGAATAGTGGGGAGGCGGGGGGAGCCGTGCTGGGGATTTGGGTGCAAGGCGGTTTGGGGCAGGGGCAGGGCTGGAGCTGGGACCAGTGGTTCCCAGCCCCAACCTGCCCTTGGCTTCTTGTTGACTATTTCTGCTGCTTTCTGGGTGTTTGTGGACTGCGGGGTCCTGTTCTTCCCACCACCGAGCACCCACAGCAGCACTTTCGAGAGTGGCTGGGGAGACAGAGGTTTCAGAGCTGTGCTAGATTACATCTTTTGAAAATTGCCAAGCTGGGGTTAGAGGGCATTCTCAAGGGAGTGTCCAAAATCAACACGATTATCTTGATTATTAATATTTGCATTGGCAGAAGTACTGTGGATTTGTGTGGAGAAACACGGTCCCTCCACTGCTTATTGCCGCACGTCTGCGGAGCCCGTTGAGCAGCAGCTAATCCATCTACATGGTGGATGATCTTATTTTTTTTGCTTTTTCATAAATGTCAAGATAGTTTAACGTGCAATCTGTATTAGCGGCTGGATGACAGCACCTCTTTTGGGTCAAATCCTGACAATCGCTCCAGAATGAGATACAGTGAGCCCTGTGCAGATAGCCTGCAAAAACTGGATCTTCAGGGGATGAGGAGGACCTGCATTTTAGATGGGCATGGGAGATTTGTGCATATTTGGCCTGCACTCCTAGGTATCACAGGCAGCTTAATTCTCTACCTTTTCCATCTGAAAGCAGTCAATTTTTGCTGAAATTTAGTCCTGGGTCATTTTTTTAGAAGCCCCCACAACCTTTACAAAACATTCCCTGGCACGCCAGGGGTTAAAAATAATTGGCTTGTTGAATTCTTCAGCACTTAATTAGACAAGAGATTATTTGTACAAACCAGGAAACAATCATTTGGGCAGAGTTCACTCACATGGTATGTTCTGCCTCATTTTTACTAAAGAAATTCTTTTGTTATGATTTTGGAGCATGAGCAGGTCATGCGTCATCCCTGGCTCCTTTTTTTTAAGTGTTATAGTGCATTTAATAGAAATACGATTGAGAGACCTATGGTGAGGTACTGCTACAGATATATTTTTCTACTGATATGCAAATACTAGGTTAAGTCCATTACTCATAAAACTCCACTTTTTTTCATCACTGAATACAACCTTACTACATTTTCTTGTTAATTGGAGTAAGAAATCGTGCTGTTTTGTAAGTATGTCTAGATATGCTCTAACTTATTGCAAGAAACAACAGATAGGTGCATAAGAAGAACTTAGTGTTGTATCAATACCAAGTTATTTACAGTGCTTTTCTTTCTGCCTTAGCTAGAAAGGGGAGTACGGCAGGGACCCTTCACTGCAATTACAAGATAACTCTTGAGGTCACCTGCGTTTTCGGTTGCATGTATTGCAAAGGGAGCATAATTTATTCCAGTTAATTTTGGATTTGAGGAGCAAAAATGCACAGGTTATTAATCCGGTGAGTGTGAAATGTTTGCTGCGTATGTTGGTGTATGCAAAGCTTTCCTGTGCTCCGCAAGTCTCGGTTGAAGAGGGCAGTTCATCAGTTGGTTTGGGGGGCAGAACTGATCTTTCCCTTGTAAAATGCAGAATGCTCAATGAATGGCAAAAGTGCTTTTAAAAGGGGCTCGTGGAACACTTTGAAAATATTAATTAGTGTGTTGAAGCATTCTGCATAGCATATCATAGTAAAACTGCTCCAGGGGGTTGCTTGGAATGAATTATTAATATGAATCCCTCTCTCCCTTATGCTTCACACCCTGATTTTATGGGACTTGGCATGGGTTGGGGTGTCTATTAGATTCACTTATTGCCTGTTTAGTGGGAGTACTTTGTAGACTGCATCAAAAGGTCACTATTTTTTTTAGAATCCCAAATTTTAATCAGTAGAAAGACTAGATTCCTCCAGATGTGAAAGGCGAGCTATTGAGAAAAAAAGAAGCAAACTCCCCACAAAGCCGTGATTAAAATTGTATCATCATTATGCAGTAGAGAAGGGGAAAATGTCCGGACTGCTCAGTCCCTGTGGCACCAGGAGCAAGCTCTTTTAGGTGTGTCACCACTGGGTTGTACTGAACTGGATGTACGGCACAGCCACATGCAAATCTCACCTACACGCTTGTCCGAGAAGAGCATTTTCACTAAAACAGTGTTGTAACATGTTCACACTTCTTTCACATGCATTTCGATGCCTTGTACCACAAGCAGTGAATTCATTAAATTCACGGAGAACAGTTCCTTTTCCCCTTTTGGCTTTACAATATCACAAAGGTGAACCTGTTAACCTAACACTGAAAGAGAAAAGCTGTGCTTAAGAAAAAAATTGTTTTTCAGCTCTTGAGGTCTGTTTTGATGAAGTCCCGAGTGTATGAATATAAATAAATCCATAGAGTAATTTGACTTTTAATTCATACTTGGATTATGGAAATATTTGTATTTTCATGGCTGTTAGTCCGCATTACAAAGGGGTTTGAGGGTCCAGTTTTCATTCTTATAAGCAAAAGAAATACAAAATTGATGGTTTACAAAACAGTGGCGCCTATAACACAGTGACTGTCAAAGGACTCGGTATTGTGCCAAAACCCAGTTTTTGTTATCTTGTGAAGGCAGAGGGAGACTGAACTTTGGGCTTGATGTGCTCTCATCGCACATTCAGAGCTCCCAGTGTCTCCAGTACGAACAACACATCGGCTGGGAGTGCTGAGAATGAAGGGAACGTAATATCAGGCGTTTTTCCCATAATATTCCAAAAAAAGGACACGAATAAGGAAAGAGTTTATTTCTGCATCTGAAAATAGATGATTAAAAATAGCTCTGTGTGTCATATTTGAAAGCTGAAGAAGATGGTGTATTTAGGCTTTCTCTGAAAGAAGGAACAGGCAAGAAGAAAGGGAAAGCTCCTTACAAACGGCTTTGACATTCTTGAAGCATAAAGGTTTTACTTTATTTATGGTGTTACAAACTTCACTTAGAGGCATCGTTTTAGAAAGCAAATCAGAGGGGTAAATGCCAAGGAGTTTATTAATAATAGCTTTTTTTTAATATAAAAAAAGGCAAAAGACAGCACATTACATTGGAGCCTAATAGCATAAATCTGCACCATCTGCAGAAGTTTGACGTGGAAGATTTGACTCTTGCTGTACTTCCCAAGAGTTCTGCCAACGCGAGGTCGTAGCTGCAATTGCTTGTTGATGACAGCTTGCTGCAATTATGACAGAAACTCATCATTAGCATCAGCCGTTTCTTACTTTTAAGAAAACGAGCAGCTATTTCATTTGTTTAAAAAAACCAGTCCTGAGAACTAACTCTGTTTTAGGAGTTAAACTGGTGATGGATTTTTCTGAGGAAAAGATCATCTTACGGTTTCTCAAGTTGTGAGTGTTATTGGCTCTAGGAAATGTGTCTTTTTTTCTTCTTCTTTTTTTTTTTTTTTTTGTTCCAGAGGAGAAAGGTTGCCAACTGATTAATATTTTAAACATGTAGACAACCTGCAGACCTCGCTCTCAGACTCAGATTTCTCCCTTATCCCTCCCGAAAAATAGTTTCTTTGCTAAAAACTCATTGTTAGAATGTAATACTCCCAGGTGAAACATGATTATTTATTCACTTTATTTCACTAAAATTAAGGACAAATAATAATAGAAAGAGTTCAGCAAACAGTTAAAACAATATCGCATGTAATCTCTGTGGAGTTTGGTTAAGATTTCAGCTTCTTGCTTAAAATTATGTGGGTCAACCTTATGATGTGGGCAATGAATACGAAAATACATTTCAGTAACTGAATTTTATATGTCTTTACAGAAAATGCTGGTAATGCTTAGAGCAACAAGGTATATAAGATGCCAGTTTAAACGTTTGTGTGTGCACAAGGTACTGCAAAGCAAGTTGCATAGCGTGCTGTTGTAAGCTCCTCTGGATAATTTATGGGGATTTGTTTTTATTTATTATTCAGACGAGCATTTAAATATTCCACATTCTCATTTGAAAGTGCAAGCTGAGAAACTGCAAGTTTCTGAGTTCAAGATAAGAGAGACGAAGGAGCTGAGAAAGGAGCTTTCAATGGCCCCTCCTTTCTGGCCAAGCCCCAAATCCATGATGGCTTTTTGTCAACCTCAAATCTAGGTGTGATTTGGCTGTGTGAGGGGCTCATCACGGCCGCGCTGAAGGCTGGTGCGATGGTGTGGGCTCATGTTACGTCCCCGGACTGCCTCCCTGAATGTCATGAACCAGATTTAGCACCTGCTTATGTCAGTGCAAATCCAGAGTGCTCCGTCAACACCAGAAGAGCCACTCCAAAACTGCACCAGCAAAACTGGGAACGCTGGGGTTTAAGCTGAAAAAAAATATCTTGATATAGTTTTGCTCCGATAAATTCTGCATGACTGCTTTCCGTAGGGTCCACTTCTCCTCCCATCACATTTATGTTTTCACTTGGGCTACATTTGATTTATACCTACATGACCATTGCACAAAACTTTGGACTACTTCAAATAAGCGCTGAAACCAGCCTTTAATTTTGATCGTTCATTATTATTTTCATTCCCTCCCTCTCATCCCAGGTTTCTTCTGAATTGTATGTTAGACCCTGCTCTTGCATCTGTGAAACGCTGATAGGAAATAACATATAGAGTACAACAGACATGGCAGACACGTACACCCCTCCACGTCAATAGCAACAGAATAAAGTCTGGTTTACAAATCAAAAGGAAATAGACAATTTCTGCATATTCAGAGTCCTGCCAAAGTGCCACTTGCACAAAATATGCTGTGCATACTTTACATGAGATACCTAAGGAAAATGTTTCCTTTGCCGGTGAACGCTAAGTAGATCTATGGTTCAGAAAAGGCAATATGAAAGATGCTTTTAGTGATAAATAGCAAAACCCAAACAAATTAGAAAGTGCTCAGATCTATAAAAACATATTTGAGGAAAAACTAGTTCAGCATGTTAGATGTTCTGCATTTCTTTTGGCTTCTTGTGACTCCAATTCTGCCTTTTCCTCCAGCTCCCTGGTGATATTCAGTAGCGAGTTATCAACTTCCTGCCCCCACTGAGATCAGGGAGCCATTTAGGTGCATTCAACCTGGGCCTACCTGAAATTTTCAGCTGTAATCAAGCTGGATAGTCTTCATTTTAGTGGTAAAATCTGCATCTTAAATATTTGCAGAGACACACGCATCTGTTGTAAAACCACAGATGTGTGTCTCTGCAGATATATATAGTTCAGTGTGATATATGATGTTTTATAATTAAAATTTTATTGAATTTTAATATAAAAACAAATTCATACATTAAAAATTAAGTAGAGAACAAACATGTGTGGTATCAGGAGGATACAAGCTGTGGTACAGTAGGACAACAACATCTGACCCATAAAAAACACCCTGCTTTAGTTATAAAATACCTTTGTGGCTAGGAGATTAGTGTGATATATTACTGAGGTTCCGATATTTGGAAAAATAATACCATTTTGTCACTTCCATTCATGAGTAAAGAAACAGCTTTTGAAGTCCCTTTATTGAACATTCGAAAGCAAATGGACTTAGACAGAGCAAGCACAGTCTCCCAACAAGCAGAGTATTATTTATGCTTATTAGTTAACTATTATTAGTTAACATTTTTGAGCTAACTAAATGGTTTCTTGCAGTGCCCAATACAGCACGTTCATTCGGATGCTGGAGTCGCGTGAGCGGAAGATCTGAGCGCTTGAATTGAGAAATAACGCAGCCTTTGCTTGCGATCCTTACCTGGTCAAGTCCCGCAAGGACATCAAGGTAAGTGCTGATGTTGCATAGAGGAACTTACTCCCCTTAGGATGTGTGATGAGTGTACGCTACGGTGCCCAATGTAAGGGGGTCCGGAGTACATTACTAATGAGATTTAATCTTCATGTCACCTTCGGGGGCATAATTGCAGTATGGAGAAAATGGATGACCCACCCTAGGTCCCAGAGGAAGGTTGTTGGTGACAACAGTGATAACCAGATGACTTCTCTCTGCCGAGTTCAACTTATCGGCGTCACATTGCACTCCCTTCATCAAAACCATTTTCTCTGTGATAAAGAGCAAACCACAGCACAGGATGTATGCAAATACAGGAGAGAAAATAGTACTGAAATATTTGAATACTTTTACATAAAGGGGTGATGTGCCTTTGCCTTGAACGCTGTGTTCATTTCCATTTCAAAAAAAGTACAGCTGAAATATAAAAAGTTCACAGACAGTTGATGGAAATGATTAGACAGAGGGCTAGGTTTGTGCGTGACGAGAGCCTGTCAAGATTGGAAGATGAATTTTGTGGCTAACAAGAATGAAAATGGTAAAGAGGTATCAAATAATGAATAGCACTCAGGAAATTGTTTGAGGATACCTTTTTTTGCCCCTTTCTGCTGATGCAAGAATACAGGAAGAGCCAAAGGACGTGGCAGGGACTGCATCTCAGGCTGATGACAAGAGACAGACGTTTTGCAGATGGGTTGTAGGACTCTTGAACAAGAGTTCAAGAAGTTTGGAGCATCACAGGTTTAAAAAACGAGCAATTAGAGATTTGGATAGCAATATTTGCGTTAGATGAGGTAAAGCTGAGGGACGTGTAATCTTATTATCTTTTAGCTGCTGGGACTGGGGGAGGTGTTTCCCAGGAGTTGCATCGTCCCTTTGCGGTGTCTCTTGAATCTTTTCCAAGGCTTTTGGAGGCAGTTGCCGGAGCTGGACGTGCCCCCTACCACCAGCCCTCTTGTTTCCTGCACCACCATCCTGAAAGGAGAAAACAGGCCCAGCTCTGTTTAAAATTTAAAATGTAACTTTAAAATCAGTTCCATAATCCCCTCCGCCTCATCATTTTTCCCTCTTATTGAGCAAATTCTACAAATCAGGTAACAGCAATATTGGGGAGCTTCACTGATGAACAGAGACAAGCGTATCGTGACTGCAGACTCCGGGAATTCAGGGCAAGAGGCTTTTTTAAGGACCACATACAAGCGCACGTGTGCGCACGCATGCACACATGCCTGCACGTATACCCTGAACTTAGCGTGACTCTGCGCCTTCAACTTTTAACACACTTCCCCAATTAAGCTATTCAGGGCTCACACTTAAATAGCTGTCCACAGCTGCTGCAAATTGATTTATCCCCTGATGACAGTCAGAGCTGCTGACCAAACTGCTGGAGAGAAAGAGTTCTTTAATTTAGGTCTTGTTTTCTTTCTTACTTTTTCCTTTTCACACTGACTTTAACTTGCTTTTTCTTTACGATTAATTCAAGATTGCAAGTTTAGTGTGTATCGCAGTGTGTATCTCGGCTCCGTTTGGCATAAATAATATTTGTTTTCCTGTTGCTTAAATGGATGAATTAAAATAGGGTTTTATTGAAGTAGATGAAACTTCTTTTTGGAAAGAAAACAAAAATTAAAAGAAGGAGTAAAAAAAAAAAAGAAAAGAAGGATTTTTGAAAGAGAACTACTAAGACATCCCAGTGTTACAGATATTATATTTTTAAAGCCATCTTGTTATTTGTGTTCTGAGAATTTACGGAAACGGTGGTTTTCAGAATGGAAATGACATATTTATTCAGTCTATGAAAAGATGATGGCTTCTATCTGGTGAAAAAGGGGTATTTTCCTCTACTCATACATTTACTTTGTTAATCTGCAAACTCAACAATACATCTCAGCATGCAGCTGAGTTATATACCATTTACGGTTTATGTAACATGTTGCAGCCCATCCAACATAAACCTGTGATGAAAGGTTGTACTATACACAGATAATCTATAGCTCTCTCAAATGATCACTTTATGATTGTGCACACAAAGAACATACTCCTTGCTTATTTTTGGTTTGGAGAAAAAAAAAAAAAAGGAACCTTCAGAAATGATTAATAGTAAGTGTCAGTAATTTGTTTTGGAGAGGGACTGTCTTTATGTTATCACATGTCCCATTAACCTGGCAGGGGGATATTGATTATACACAAACTAACTACACATGCAATTATTTCACTGGAAAGGATCAACAGAAAGAAATTAAAAATCCAAGTTTCAGATTTAGAGGTTTATAGATATCTTTCTTGTCAGTCTGCAGCAAAATGATGTGTAGATAAAACAGGAACAATAGAAATTCTGTGCTAATTTTGTTAGATATTGTTTTGGTACGGCATATATTTAATGTTTTTTCACTACCGAACTGTGCAAAGCCAAACAAAAGTTCTGTGAACTCACAGTAATCCCCAAAATCTTCATAGCTGGATGACAGTATTTGTAGAAGATACTAAGTAAGTTTTATAACATTTTTTTCAAGTTGCTCCAGTGCTGAAATCTGGATGCTCTCATGTTGGACATGAAGCTTGTTCCTTCGGCGGCTGCCGCAGGCAGGTCCAGCTTTGGCGTGTCTGTGTGCTGTGCGTCTTGGAACAGGGAAAGGGAAAATTATCGTCCTTGCTATGCCAATGCTCTTCTTCTGACCCAACATTTCACTCAGCTTTCAGGGAAATTCGCCTCGCTGGCTCGGTCTCAGCTCCGGCTGTCTTAAATCAGGCCTGAGAAAAAGCCTGCTGAGGTACCTGAGAGGCTTAAAGAAAAACCTTATTGTTAATAGAAAATAACAACCTTTATGCAGTGCTTTTTATACCAGACCATGAAATTTAATCGAGGGTTTTATCTTACTATAGAAATTTGTTTTCTATAAAAGTCCCAGGTAACATTATCATTTTTGCTCTGTTCTTCTTTTAAGTAATGTCTCTAGGAATTCACTCTATTTTTATTTAGGTATTTTCAGGAGCTGCACCTCTTGAATGCTACAGGACTCCTCCAAAGGGCAAATTTATTTCCTCAGGAGATTTGGAAAAATCATGATGTTGAAGACTTTTTCCACATATAACCTAACAGTGTCTTGGGAAAAAAAAAAGTTAAAAATTAATTATATTTTATGGAAATTTAGTGAAGAACATAGCCTCTGTCACTCCCTGACCTAAAGGGGATGGGGAGCTGCAGCCCAGCCAGGGATGTTTTTGGGGGATGAAGCCTGTGGGGTTGAGCTGTCTCCTTTGGCATCAGACAGAGAGTAGCAGGAGCTGGCTGGAGTAATCCCAGGGGATGGCTCAAACGCTTGTGTGTTTTGCAACACTTTGAGGTGTTTTTGATGCTTCTAAGAAGGAATGCAATTAGCTTTTCAATGATAAATAGATTAAAGGTAGTTGATTTTGCCTTTCACACATTTGTTTTCTTTGCTTTCATAAGGGACTGCAGCCTGTTTATGATTTTCTTAGAAGTTTGAGAAACTGGCGCTCACTTAGTGACAAATTCTCCCCTCTAGGCAGCAAGAAGAAAAAAAGGAGAAAAGCAAAGATAGCAGGAACCTGAAAATGGACAGTGTGTCTGCAGGGTAGGGAAACCCCCCAGGATCCCTGCGCTTTGGGTTCGTTTCTGGCCATTTATTTACATAATTAGAGCTTGTAATTCCACAACAACACAAAGAGAAATAAAAATTAGCAACAATGAAAAAAAAACCCACAGAAAAGCACAAACAAATGGGTTGGTTATCAAGGACTAGAGTAAGGCTCTGGTGGACCTTCAAGGCTGCAAGCTCAGGATACCTCGGCTCAGCAGCTGGCAGTCACCTCCTGGTCTCCAGCATGGATGGGACTTGTCATCTCCTGCTGAGGTACCCAAATCCTGTGCAGAGATTTCCCCACCACCACAGGAAGCAGAGAGAGAAGCTTCTGAGCAGTCTGGGAGATCGTTGAGGACCGTGCTTTACAGAATATCATCCAATGGTTTGCAATATAGTGCTTGATATTAAAAGCTTTTGCAAGCCTTTAGTTTGAACTTGATAATTATTTAATTCCTTACAGCTTTGTGTTCATACCCATGTAGACAAAGCCTTCTTATTGTTTCAGAGTTTCAAATAATTCAAAGGGGGTGGTTAAAGAAGGAAGGTCAATACTGCCACCAAGTTGGAGCTGTCAGCAGGCTAGAATTGTAGTATTTGGAGAAAGTCTTTTGCTTCAGGACAGAAACTATCTGAAGAAAAAAATGCTTAAGGTAGCAAAAGTGGGGCTTAGAGTTTGCACAAAAGACAGAAAAAAATACTTGTAAAAAGCAAAATCCAAGTAAAAAGTCTTTGCACAGTCAAATTAAAAGTAAGGTTATTAAGGTCAAGGAAAAGTTTTGGTTTGAGAATTATATAGCTGAGGAGCATAAAAAAAAAAATTGTGACTCTTCTTCTAAGTCTTCCTGAATGCAAGGCACTGCTTCTGCGGAAGGTCAGTCATCAGGAAGTGATCCGGGATGACAGAGGTATGTCCGTGACACGGCTGTACAAATAATTTCAGCAACATTATATATGACCAGTGGGAACGAGGTTGTTCCAGCTTTCTGTCTCTGTGCGTATTTCTATCATGCCCATCACTGCCGCACCTGGTGTATGAGATCTAATCAAGTGCATTGCATTAAAGCAAGGAAATAGGGTGAGCAATAGCCCAGCCAGTGGGGCATACCCAGACAATCAGCACAGCCCAGCCGCCCTGCACTGAGACCTGATAAACTGCAAGAAGTAGCAAAATGTTATTTTTTTTCCTTCCCAGGTAAAGCCTTTATCTGTGTATGTGTAGGAGTCCACAGAGCATCGTGCGGATGGGGAACGGGAGGACAGCCAGAGCAATTCCACCCACCCAGGGCAGGAGGTGGGGGAGAAGGATTGCCATGGACCATCTGCTCTGGACTGCCCCCATCATCTCTTGGGGAGTCTGATGGCTCTGCAAAAGGAGCTGTGTGGTGGAGTTGATGTCTCCTCTCACCCCCACTGTAGCAGACTGGGCAGCGAGGCAGGTAACGAGCGAGAGAGGCTATGAGGAGATGTAATTAGAGACGACTTCCAAGCCGTGGTTCTCCTTTTCCGAGAGGAGAAGTGTGGGAGGGCTGGTTGGGCTAGGTTCTGCAGAAACAAACGTTTCAAAGGCTATGGAAAAAAGTCTTATAGATGATGGTGGGGAAAGTAAGCAAAGAGTAAGGTGGAAAATAACTTGGATTTGTCTAGCTTTGAATGGTCAGAAATAGCTGGAGCATCAGAAACAAGACGACAGGCAGCTGCAGAGGTTTGGACATCTGCTGATGCTGCCTACCAAGAAAAAAAAAAAGAACAAAGGTTGAAAGAAAGCAAAATACACGATTCTCATTGTCATAAGAAACCAGTCTCAATGTGCTTAACTCAGGCTTCAAGTCCCCCAACCCAGCGTGAGACCAGGAGGAAGGAGCTGCCCACATAGTCTGGGACGTGAGTGCAGACACAGGACAGGGCCGTGGGAAGTGGGCAAGTAGGGGAGTGCGTCTGTTTGTCAGGCCTGTAGTGAGCACCTTCCCCAACGTTAAGCAGAGACAACACGTTTGTAATGACCTAAATTCATTTAAAAAAGAGAATTACTGATGTATATATTCAGGTCAATAGCACTTTCCCCAAGTTTCAATAATCGGATCAATTATCTGAATCCAATAAAATCTTATTAAAGAAATTCAGAATTATCTTTAAAATAGCTGGCCTTGTAGTCCCTGAGTAGGTTACAAAAACTGCTATGAAGAATTACTGTGACCTACTTTCTGGGCGGTACAGATATCATTATCATATCAGAGGTGCAGTTTGATAAGACTACATGACTTCCATCTCTTATTGAAGACAGTTTGGCAAAGAACCAGCACAAAACTTTAATCTAGGTCCCCAAATTATTTTTTTTTCATAACTATCAGCTGAAATTAAAAAAGTCAAGCGTTGTATGTGCAGAAGTGTTTATTTCATGAATTGCACAAGTTATGGCCAACAGCGTGATGAATG
This sequence comes from Sula dactylatra, assembly GCA_013389905.1. Taxonomy (NCBI): domain Eukaryota; kingdom Metazoa; phylum Chordata; class Aves; order Suliformes; family Sulidae; genus Sula; species Sula dactylatra. The sequence goes on from WEKW01015901.1 coordinate 1,107,114, forward strand.
TTCTAAAGTGCGTGGGGTGGGCATGAGTCACTGCTTGTTCAGCCCTTGGCAGCGTAAGGCACAGCCATGCTGGTGGAGGGGCACTTTGCACCGACTTCTCACGAGTGTAAATGAGTACTTGAATTGCAAGGTGGAGGAGAAGCGGGACTGCTATATTGCAAGAGCTAACAGAAAACCTTTCAGCCTTGTCTCTGCCAGGTGAGATATTTGGTTATTGTATTGCTTCTGAGAAAATAGCTTTGCTAAAATTTGGCTGGAAACTCTTCCTCGTGTTTGTAAGCTGTTCTCTGACATGGCAGCATGTGGAGAGCTGGACTGGGCAGGGCTGTCCCAAAGGCGCTCGATGGCTCTGCAGGAGGAGCTCTTTTGGTCTTTGATACCTCTGAAGTAAACCTGGCCTCCACGCTGGGTGCATTTAAAAGCAGCGTTTGCTTAAGAAATTCCCTTAGCTGCATTGGGGTTAGACTTTGGAGCTGTGAAAGGCAGCGGGCGTTTAACTGCGATTGCGGTGGAGCGGGGATGATCTCTGCACCGGTGTGTTTCTGACATGGCAGCCCTCTTTCAGGTGGAAGGACCACTGAGAAGAGCAGTAGCAGGTACCCAAATGGTTGGGTTTACCTCCTTTCTGCCCTGTGCCGTGCGCTTGCCACCAGCTGGTCCAGCCACAGCTCGGTTTCAAAAATGCTACACGCTTGGGAGAAGCGTCGCCGTTCCCACCACAAATGTTAAGGAGCCTCTCCAAGAAGCCGTGCAAACACAGAGTCCCACTTTTCCAACAGGCAAAGCGTGAGATTATGACAGGAGAGGTGATACCCACACATGAGGCTGGGACTGCCAGTAAAGCCGGGCAGCCCTCGCCCATCTGACCACTGCTTTGGGGGTGAACACGGCACTGCCGGGACGAGGAGAAGCGGGGAGCATCCGCAGGGCTGCGGGACGGCCGTGGGACCCCTCCGCCGCCGGAGCCGGCAAGGGCAGCGAGCGGACACGCAGCATTTTTATCAGTTAATTTGAAAGCCGAGCCGGTAGGAGCCCTCGCAGTAGGGCTGCTTTCCGCTTTGAGAGTGCACAGAAATAGCGGTCCCAGCTGCTGTACGCTGGCCCCGCTCGCACAGACCAGCCAGCAGAGTCAGGCCCTCCTCCCTTCAAACCGGCTGGCTTTGATCTCCCCCGTATCAAACCAGTTACAGCCTCAGTAGGATGGTGGGAGGCAGCAGGCGCCGCGGTAGTTAGTGGTGGCATGTGGCTTAGGGCAGGCACCTTATCTCCGTGCAGTGCAGTCAGCCTCCGATCTGCGGCGTGACATCAAGGCAGGTCCGACCGACTGGCGCTTTAATTAGGAGGCTGAAATTATAATATTATGTTAAAGAACAAAGAGTTTCCAAAGAAAAATATGTGCCGCATATCTGACAAAGATAAATTGGATTATTCAAAATATTCCTGATGAAATGTTACATTTTGCAACTAATTATCAATCTGTTTTATCTCCAGACCAGCTGGGCATTTTTGTGCATGCAAGACCTGCCTTACCAATGATCTTAAGATGTCACTGTAGCGTTTACATCTTTTATTTCAAGATTTAAATAACTAGGAAGTAGCTAATGTAATTCACTGCTGAGAAGAAAGGCTAGTTAGTTGAATGCTTTCCAAAGTGATCTTCTCCTAATGAACTTCTTTGGACTGTGAGTAATGAGGCTTTATTCAAATATGTTTAAGGAAGATTTTTATAATGTAATTTTTAAAGAAAGAGCAATATTTAATACATTTAAAATATCTTTATTAATCCTATACTGCCTCATGTAGCATTAAAGCATTGTGAAAATTTGGTATTGTTCTTTCTGAATGCTGCTTTCGAGATTAACAGGTTCTAGCTGAAATGGAGCTATAGATATCAGGCAATTATCTCGTAAATGTTCAGTGATATCTTACAAATTACAGTCTGACATGATTACAGTGCCATTTTGCTGTAAAAGCATGTATTGTTTAAGTATATTTATATATCATAGTAGTACATAACTCCCCTGATCCCTAGTCAGACAGTGTACCTACCTACAAGCAGTGTGCTTTGCTACCTCCGTTATAGCTTGCCATTTGGGACAACTATACCTGGATTAATCTACTGGAGGTGTCATTAAAATTTTCTTTTGTGTGTGATTTTGTGGTAGTTTTGAACTGGAATAAGAGAAAATACCTAATAGGTTCCCTTCAATAGCCGATTTCTGCAATATTTTGTGTTCTTGCTGATGTTATGAAGCCAGAAGTTCTGCTGGAAGTGTTCTGGCAAACGCTGCTTTTATGGGACTGAACTGATGGGGTGGCCAAAAAAAAAATATCTCTGAGTTGAGGTTTTCTTGGCCAGTTGCTAGGAAGGGACAACAATAAATGTATTTGAGCAACCGCCCCCAGTTTTGATTAACTAATGAAGTGTAATCACTGGGCATGGGCTGATCTCATCCTTCAAAAAGGTTGACTCCCACTGCACATGGGAACCTGACCGATACCCTGGGTAATTATATATTTCTGAAGCTAGCTTTATTTACAGCAGAGGAGAAGCTCAAAAAGGACTACTTAATTCTAGAAATTTAATTTTTTTCCTTTTATCTCCCAATAGATAAATTTTGAACTCTATATTCAGCTTGTCAGACTTTTCCCAAAGTAGGAACTGAATAAGAAAGCAGGATGTGTTCACTTGGGAAGGCTATATTTTTTTCTCCAGATAATTCTGTCTGGTTATTGATGCAGGGGAAAATCCTGGTGGTCTTACTCGTGTAAATAGTCCCTGTCTGCATAGCGTAGTGAGTGGGGAGCAGATCTCTACCCATGTTAAGAAAGGGCAGCAAGACATATCTGTTCACCTGGGCTGCTTGGCTGCAAAGTAGCCTAGTGGCATCTGAGGACGTGAGCTTCTGCTTCCAGTTGTCTTGGGCTGGAATGCAACTTGTTTCCTGGAGACAGGTCAAAAAACGTGGAGAGTTCAGCCGGCGGCACGTGGAATAAAACCGAATCAGTTTGCTCAGCTCATCATTTTTTCTTCCCTTTTCTACAGAGCAAATTGTGTCCCAACTACTAATCATGCTAACTGTTCATAACAGCTTCCACTCCATTACATAAATAAATGCTTTCTGCCTTTTTAATCAGGGTCTTCCTGAAGCTGCTCGCTATGGCCTCTGCCTTTCCACGTGCTAAGGCCTGATCCTGCAAAGAGCCGTGCAATTCCTCAGAGGTGCTCGGCACATGCACTTTCTCCCAAAATTCCTGTGAGCTAAGAGCGGTCAGCATCTGGCAGGATTTGGCCGTTGCTTCACACAAAAATCTCTTTCAGTTTGAATGTTTCATAATGTATGTTTAAATAGTCACAGCTAGCAAAGAACTTTGATGAGGCAAAGGGGTAATTGGATTTTCTTGTTCTATAATTAAAAAGGTATATATTACATCCACATTAATACCAAAAGAGTTCATCATGATCAATGTTATTACAATGAATACCAAAGGATTTAACAGTGATTGGCCACTTAGTTTAAAGGGTACCTGAAATCATTAAATTGTTTGCTGGAGGGCTTATGAAGGCCTATTGGATCGCTTGCGACTAAAATTTTTTTTACTACTGGCCTGCGATGTAAGGTTTACTCTTGCAAAGTAGGAGCAACAGGGTGATCATTTTCCTTTATTATTCCCTTATTGACTTCTAGTTAATTTTAATCTTTGCATTAACTGACCTCTATTAAGCATGCCATGTATCTGATTACACTGTCAAGGTTGAGACCGGAAAATGACCTATTGCACCACATCAATTGTCCTTCACAGAAGCCCTTACTGTTAATCAAGAGAGGAAGATTAAAGGAGATCAGAACTACCAGCCTGAAGTGCATTTTGCATGTGACTACACCCTTCTACCAGTGCGTGTGTATTGCCCTAGAAAAAAATCAGTGCAGAGAAACGTAAGCTGTTAGGAGCAAATTCTGCTCAAATCTCTGCAGGGAGAAGTTCTCGAGGTAAGGGTACGTATGCATTCTTAGCTGTACCCTTAGACATTTCAATAGGCCTGTAAAATCACAAAGTAAGTTATCTCATACTGGTTTTGGACAAACACAATATGTGGGGTTTTTTTCTGCAATATTAAAATGCTCGTGTTTAATTTTGTTCAGTTCTACTTAGGTATAAATAAGTTTAATTGTCTCCCAGTGTGTCTTGCTCACCCTAGGTTGTTAGTTAAGTTACAGGTGACTCTTCAGCAACACATGAATATTTGTCCAGATTTTGCATCAGCTACTCAGGTGGTGTTGGGCTTTGAGCAGGATTTGTAGAATTCTTCGTGTTAAAGCGACAACATTAATTTTTATCAGTTTGTGCATTCAAGCCAGGTTTTAGCAGGCCACCTTCCCATGTAAGTGAAAGTCAGAGTGTTAGAATGAGTTATGCATTCAGGATTTGTGATTTTTTTAAAGATGTGACCTTGTTTTAATTAAACCTAGCTTTGTCACAGTGTTCAGTAGCATGTTGTTTGGCTGAATGCTATTTTTCTGCCATATTTTACCTCACTATTCCCAGGTATTGCAGTGCTAGAGCGATTCCAGAAGAACTCTTTTTACTGTCATGAAGAAAATGTACTGTATGAACAAACGAAAGCAATATTGCTACCTCAGCTTATTCTGCTCATGCTCATATTAATAACCATACGTGAAATTTAACACTGGTGCTTGTAAACTTTTCACTTTGAAACAACATTCTGCTTCTAAGCAGGTGATTGACTTCCTCTACTTCTGGGCTTAGCTCACTGTCAGCCCGCTTCCAAAAATATCTTTGCAATGTGGAAGAATTTTACGGAAGAAATTTGCAGATGCGACAAGCATAACAGATCGAAGAATGCATGAAAATATATTTCTCGCAGTTCTAACACCTTCGCCATGTGAATCATGATATCGAGAAATTGTCAGGTCCTCAGCAGAAAGGTGATCAATCAATAATCAGAATACCTTCAGTTGGTTGTGTGCCCAAGCATTGCTGCCTTTTACTGGTACAGAATAGCTGGCTTTGCAGGTGTCTTGTCACTGACAAATGCTTTATTGACCTAGAGTTACTGTTCTGAGGGCTTTTAAAAAAATTCTTAACCTTATACAAAAATCCATGGATTTTGCTCTTCTGAAAGGTTTTCAGATTCATAATAACAGTCTTTATTACTCTTCAGCTCTTTGGCAATGCTTACGAGATCTCAAGGCACAGGTAGCTGCTTTCGTTGCCTCTGTTGCAGGTGAGTACATGAACATTTTTCCTGGATGGACCTGGGAAATGTTACTGAGCGTTAGAACCTGGAGGGATGACAAATAGTTATGTCAATATTTAACACTAACCAAAAGCATCTGAGACCAGATTGAACTAATTTTACTAGTAGTTAGTGTAATTAAATGTTTTCACCAGGATGGAAAGTCATGGTTTGATTTTGAAGTAATTTGCTTGACAAATATCAGATGTTAAAATAATTAAAGCTTAGCCATTTATATTTAATCTCAAGTGGATCCATGAAAACAAGCCTCTAAATTATATCAGATTCATGTATTAATTGACTCATGGATTTTAAGACCAACAGGGGCTATTATGGTCATCCAGTCTGGCCTTCTGCATAAGTGGTCATGGAATTCCACCAATCCATTCATGCATTCAACCACTATTTTTAGGAGAAATCCATACAAATTGAAAAGCTTACAGTGACTTTGTAGCCTTTGTAATCTTATTGCCTAGAAATTCTGTAGAAATACAGAAGCTCTAGCTGAGCATGGAAAGATAAGGTTTGCACAGGTACAACTGTTCTGGACTTATTCCCCAAACTTTTGCAGTCCTGTCGAAGTGATTTTTAATACTGCTGAAAGGGAAAGCATCAAATTGTCTTTCCTGTTAGAATCAAAATAAGGCTTTTTGTGCAGTTCTGACAAAGTTATAAAAATGATCTTGGTTTCCAGTTCACATTCTGTTTTGCTCGTTCACCCAATGTGCTAACAGCTCTGTTCTATTTCTCGTGTGGAAA
>WEKW01015902.1:9975-20211 GCA_013389905.1 Sula dactylatra
CAGAGTGCCCCATCTTCTTGTTTCCTCTGACCCACAGGTTTCATTATTGTTTTATCTGAACTGAGTGTTACGTACCTACTTCTGCTACCTGTGTTAAGGTCTTTGAATAGGAACACTTGTCACAACAAAAGGAATGAGCTGACTGTCAACAGGATATTAGAAATATATGGCCTCTAGAGTTCTTATAAAAAACTTCTTACTAGTTCTGTGTTGTACAAGTGGGATTGGGCAAGAAATATTTTGATGGGGCACACAGAGGTCAGAAAAAGAGTTATTTCTTAATCTTAGTATCTGAGAAAAGATTGAAAGACAGGAACAAAACCAACTAACATGCATGAGGAAGGAACAAAATCTTATAGGGCACTATCATCTGAAGTCACTGATACATATATTTGAATGAGCACCTGAACATCATCCATTGCGGAGAGAAATTCATAAAGAGTGAAGCAAGTGTAGTCTTGGTATTTTATACAAATGACTGTAACCAAATTAACTAGCAAAATCAAATCTCTGGTAGAAAGATTATCTGCAAGACTATGGCTGCATATCAGATTATGCTATACACTTGTGTAAGAAGCTTTTCCTCTAAAAATTGCTAAACAGTTCACATGCATCATTGACTTTGCCATCTGACAAATGAAGGAGGTAGGCAAGTACTAATCTAATTTGCAGATTTGGAAATGAGGAAGCTAAGTGCCTCTCTCAATGTCTCACAGTAAGTCTCGTTAGCAGCGTAAAGAATGGAAGCTACAAGTTCTGACTTAGTTTCTCTGTTCTTTAAGTTTCAGACTGCTACCTTTCCTTCACCGCTCACCTGTCTGCAAGCCAGAAAAGGAACAGTGTCACCATTAAGGTTTTCCATTTCATTAACAATTTATTATTTGATAAATTTTAATTTTTAACAGCTCCAAATTCCAGAATTTTTCATGTAGGACAACAGGCTCCTCATGACAGATGAGCAGAATTTTTTCATAAAGGATAGTGGGGCAGTATCTGCAAAGGCTAAAGTAGTCTGTAACAGTTTGAGATTACGTGCAGAATCCCGTGGTCGCATAGGTGTATCTTTTGGACAAGGGAGGTGCACATTCATTCATAATGAATTAGTTTGTACATGTTTTCTGTATTATTAGTATTTCCTAAAGAATGGCTATGCAATAATAGCAGAAACAGGATATTGTTTCTGCATCAGGATAAAGTACAGCAATCCTTCTAAGTGTAGAAATAGTCTCTGGTCAAGGGACTCACATGCAGATGTTTAGATTTTGGAAGTGTCAGCTCAATTTGGTTCCCGAGGACAGGGGATGCCTTCACAAAATTTAATAAACCATATTAAAAATTTGGGCAACCAATCATTTCTTTAAGGAAAGAAATTGTTAACATGCATTGTACTCCCTGATTGTGTAATGCTAGGTAGTTCAAATAAATCCTAAAAGTTTGATTTCTCATTAGGTTATCTTTTTGAAACATAATCACATATATGCAAAATTTGCCCTCCCATTACAGGTATGTGTCCCATAATGGCACATGAAGTTATCTATTTTGGATTTGAAAGCTTAGTTGAAAAATATAGTTGTAAGAACTGGAGTGTTATTGAGCCCACCTGTTATAAAGCTAACCTTTAGACACATTTTTTCACACTTAGCCAGTCTTGTATGCCAGAGAACCTGCCATCAGAAATCAGGAGCTTATGATCTCAGAACGATACAGGGAGAAGGTTTAGTAAGTCAGAAAAAAAACAGTGTGCTGAGTATGCAACAGCCTTAGACAGTCATGGGAAACATGCAAGGCAGGATGTTTGCCTAACAAAATTAACTCAAAGTCTTTCTACAGGACTACATGATAGATTCACTTATTTCTGCTAATAAATTAGCATTCTTAGAAAAAAATTATAGGGAAGTAAAAAAGGGACAATCAAACATCTGCAAGAAATATTGGAAAACTAAAGAGGAAGAATTAAGGAGATTTACATGATTGGAATGATTCTACCAGCCCAGACTAACAGGTGCTAGATCAGTCTGGATGCAGCTGAGTTTAGTGAGCAGGCTGTAATTCAGAAGCCAGAAGTAAGATGGTATAATATGAAACCCATTTTCATTGACTTGGATTTCCTTATGTAGCCTACACATGATCTTAGAGAAACTAAGTCTTAAGTGGATGAAGTACAAGTATGAAAGATGTAGAATCATAGAATATTTTGGGTTGGAAGGATCTTTAAAGGTTATCTAGTCCAACCCCTCCTGCAATGAGCAGGTACATCTTCAACTAGATCAGATTGCTCAGAGCCCCATCCAACCTGACCTTGAATGTTTCCAGGGATGGGTCGTCTACCACCTCTCTGGGCAACCTGTTCCAGTGTCTCACCACCCTCATTGTAAATAATTTCTTCCTTATATCTAGCCTAAATCTACCCTCTTTTAGTTTAAAACCATTACCCCTTGTCTTATTGCAACAGGCTCTGCTAAAATGTCTGTCTCCATCTTTCTTATGCGCCCACTTTAAGTACTGAAAGGCTGCAATAAGGTCTCGTTGGAACCTTCTCTTCTCCAGGCTGAACAACCCCAACTCTCTCAGCCTGTCCTCATAAAAGAGGTGTTCTATCCCTTGGATCATTTCTGTGGCCCTCCTCTGGACTCGCTCCAACAGGTCCATGTCTTTACTGTAGTGAGGACTCCAGAGCTGGGGCGCCTTTCCATCTTCAGTCTGGAGGTGATAGTCTTGCACTGAACAGTCATCCACTGTTCTCCTCCCTGTTTTACACCAGGTGCTGATCTATCATTTTCTCTTCCAGGAGGCTGGTGGGTTTTCATTCTATGACAGTGAATTTCAGTTCTGTAGAGCATCATTTAACTTTGGAGTAAATAATTTGATTGCAGAATAACATGTCTGGGTTATGCATGTGTAAAAAAGGTATAATCCAGTTCCTAAAACTTCATACGAGGAATATCTGTGGTGAAGCATCTGCTCTTAAAGTCAAAATTTTTTGAAGAAAGTCTGTTCCAAGGTGGTATTGTTTCCCTATTAACATTGGACAAAACCTTACACCTGTGGTGCAAGGTTAGAATGGAGGACTGAACAGCCTAGCAACATGCTGGGTCTTTTGGTTTGAAGTTGTGTAGAGGACAAATGTTTCCTTAACATAAAATTGTCCTTAATAATCTTGATGGGAGGTTTCTGGCTTCTCAGGAAACAGAGATGGGAAAATAATGAAGCTGAGTAAATGGAGTTCGAGAGTAAGGTTATAATAAAGCATAAAGTTAATTCATCCAGTTTCAGGGTTAATTGTAAGACTTCAGTACAACTCTGAAGCTAATGGGCCAAATTATTTTTTAATGTGAGTAGAAATAAGTTTGAAAGAATATGAAAGGTAGTTGCCTCAACATCTACATGAGACTGGAGGGTAGGTCCGAATATATTACATAGGAAAATACTGTGTATAATTGAGATAGAAAGAGGAAAAAGAAGCACTTGTCCTGGAAAAACAGGATTTCTTCCACCCTCAGGCTGTAAATTTAGAAATTTCCCAAACAGCAAATTGTCTTTTTACATCCTCCCTTACCCTGATGTACAAGCTTAGAGCTGTGGTGATAAAATAGTATTTTGTTATGTACTGTATTATTGACTGAATGTGTTCTTAGCATTGTACAAACAAGTAAGAGGACACAGAGCTTACCCTAAGGACCTTGCAATGTAGGTCAGACACAAGCAAAACAACTCAGGCACATTAAAAATTGACTGACAGCACATACTCAATGTGGTGAGGAAATTTTGGAATCTTTATGGAGGTTAAATTTGAAAGGCTTTGAGGGGGGAAGGGAGGGAGGAGAGTACTTTAAGGAGTGATTTGGGGTAGATTGATGAACTAGACAATATAAAAGACATAGTTGGTACACAGGTCTGCAGGGACCTGATCCAGCCCTGCAGTAACTGAACCTATAAAGTGCCATGAGTTTCAAGCATGGGGGGTGGGGTGGGGGGGGTGTCAACAGAGAAAAGGGGAATAATGCAAAAGCCTGGGAAGGGACAATGCCAGAGAGGCAGAAAGGAAATTTGTGCTGCAGGTAAGATAGCAAAAGAATGATGATGAGGCAACTTTGAAGAGTAGGATAATTGGTAAGGGTACTCTAGAGGTCTTACAAAGCAATTAAATATGGCTGCAATACCAAGTGTAACCTCTTGGCTCTTGGCTTTCTCTCTGTGAACATGAAACATAGCAAATGGAGATGAAAATGACAGAATGGGTTGCATTTTGATGATTCCTTTCATGAACCTTTAATCTGTCTTGTCTCTTTATGCACTCAGCAATGAAGCTAAATGGAATATTAAGGTTCATCCTACTATGCATTTTTTTCATGTTTTTTCTAGGCTTTGTTGGTATAAAACCATCCCAAAACCATTCACTAATCATCTATTAATAACCTTGTGACATCAGTTAAACAAACCTTTTCAGAAATGCTTCTTTTCCATGCCAAAAAAGATCTTCGCTGCCTTTTGCTTAAATAACATTCTTTATACAAGCTGTTTCAATTTAATCAGATAAATTTCTCATTCCCATTTAATTTTGAGGCTTCAGAAATTCACCATTAGTACAAGATTTGATAGCAAAAGCTAACACATAACTACTGGTAGGTATTATTCAGAACAATAGGTTGTTTAAAGAAATGAGACCAGCCTCCTTCAGAAAATTAATATATATACACACTCAAACCAACTGTCCAAGCAAAATTCAGACCTGACAAAAATAAGAATGAAGTGGAGAAACTGAAGCTATCTTTCAGCCATGTTTTAGAAGTTAGCATCATTTCTTAACATGAATGTAGACAGATTTACACCACTAAATAACTCAATAGGAATTTACACACTCTTCCCATCACCTGAAAATCCCAGACGAATGAACTGCGAAAATCAACTGGCACGGCATGTGCAGTTCCTGAGGGAATGTTGCTGTGAGTCACACCTGCTGGAGGCAGTGCTAACCCTGTTGTTGTTGGTTAACCCCCAGTCCTTGAAATAGCACACTGCTTTGTTTTTCAGTGTAGAAAAGACAGTATTAGTGAGGCTGATAACAGTCTGAGTCAGTCTATACTCTTACTCTGCACTTAACTTTTCAGTATGCTAGAGTATAGATGCTGTGGGTAGCTGGATGTCTTGGGTTATCCAGATTTGATAATGGAAACATTTTGACACTGTTGGGAAGTACTATGTCGAACTAACGGTCTTTATTGTCTTCACTGCTGCCAAAAGGGCAAAGAAAATTTGCCCTTCTGCAGTTGCTTGGTGTGTTATTCCTTTTTCCCTCTTGAGATACAAAGATGGTGAAGAAGTTGTCAACCTGGCCTGTGTCAGCACTCTGCAAGGCAACATGCAAAGATGTTTTGTACAGCAGTTGCTTCTTTGCCCATGCTGCAGATTTCAGTTCTACGTCACCCCAGCTGTTGTCTCTCTTTCCACAACCAAAATCAGTGGAAACAACAAAGAGGCCTGAACACTACTTCAGTAACTGATGGTGGCTGCCACCGCATTGTCATTACAGGTTGGAGAGAAAAAGAGTTCTTGCTCTAAAAGTGACACAGACTTCAGATTTAGTAGAGACCCAGAGGCAGTGCTGAATCTCCTTCTTACTGTGGTAGAGATTATAAAGTGAGACATTGGAATTAGATCTTTTGTAGGGCTTGACACTTCCCTGAGCTCTTTACCATGTGTGAAGGTCTCTCAGAATATGCTGTCCCTTGCCTTAATTATAAACTGCATAGGGATGAAACCTGCTTTAAAGTTGTTTGTTTAGAATAACAGTCTGGATGTTTTGCATTATTCTTGAATTAGTAACTGTGACCTGTGACATCCACCCCCTTTCCATGTGATCTTCCCTTCTCTCTCCACTCGTTATAATTTATGGTCCAGGAACCATATTAAATCCCTATTAATAGCACTAAAGGGTCATTCAGCCACTTAAAGGAAGCCACTGGGGATTTGCCATACAATGGGAGCTGTTAAAAATAAATCCTCTAAGCCATGCTCTGTGTGAGCTGTGTGGTGCATTCATGATTCCCAAGGTATTCAGTGGACTCCAAATTGGCAAAAATTGCCTGGAATCTCCTCCAACATGAGTAGAGATGGACCACAGGACACCCCTGGCTAGCTATATACCACAGGCAGCTCAAATACACTGTAGACTGACTCATATGTCATCCAAATCCTGACCTGAGCACTTAAGAACACAACACAAGAAGCAAACTACTACACACCCAGTGGCAAAGATCAACACTCTGCCTTCACTTAGGTAAATGAACCTTGACTCCTTTTCTCAAGCACTGTGGGAAGAGACACAGCTGAAATATTGCTTTTCTTAATTCCCTTGAATTTTCTGTTAAATCTTTTACTGATACATTCAATCTCCTAAAGAGAAAATGCATATGAGACAAGAATATGATTAGGTAATTCTTCAGGATTTTTTTCACCTCCTTTTTCTGTATAATTTCTTCTTTTAATTACCTACTGACCTGTGTGTTGGTTTGGTTTTTTTTTTCTCTCATTATTGTAGTGGAAAAACCAGTGATGTTACTAACTTATCAGCCAAATAAAAAATGATGATGTTGATTTATGTAATTACAAGATGTTCTCAAATGTGAACTCCTTTAGTAATAACAACACACAACAATAATAAAGGGTGGTGGTGGTACCGAACAGTAATGAAGAATAGAGGCAGATGGAAGCAGGCAGATATGTCAGAAAAATAATTTCAGGAATGAGAAAATTGTGGCTTAGCTGAGAGGACATGAAGCAGTATAAGGTGGATGAAAATAAAGACTAAAAAAGGTGTATTAGAAGGGCTGAGGAGCAAGTAGGATATTAACAGATTAAAAAGCTTGATAAGAATGGGAGAAGCATGAAAAAAAAATAGGAGGTTTGTGTTACCTGTCAGGAGGTAAAAATCAGTGCTAGGGATTGGCTAGAGCAATAAACAAAAAAAAATGTTTTAAAAATGGAGTTAAGATTTTCACATATAAAGCAATCATTTCGGGAAAGAGCTAACCATTTAAATAGAAGTCAGATTATGACATGGTAATTGCCACAGATTCTTGCAAACTCTGTTTTTTATACACATATGCACGTGTGCAGGAAAATTCTGAACTGCACTTCTTTTACACTATATTTAATGTGAAGATTTAAGAAACTGTACCCAGTTACAAACCTTGTAGTTTGAATCACTGAATTTATTCTTTCTCACAGCTTCTATCAATTCTGCCTTCTACTTTTCCTTATCAATATATTCAAGTTTAAGTAGAAAGTGAAATCTAATTAAAAGCACCTTCAAAAACAGACCTCACTCTGCACTTCCCATGACCATAGCATATATGATTGCTTCTGCAGGAAAATGTGAGCAGAGTCCTTAACGAAGTTTAGAAGTCATCCTAAACTGTGCAGAGGGCATTCCCCCCCCCCCCCCTTTTCTACAGCAATACAAAATGACTTTACAGTTTGACAATCTTATTTCAGAGAATATCAGACTGTATATAAATAGGTGTTGTCGGTGAAAATATAGTTTAAACTGTGAATGCTAAGAGGTAGTACAGAATTTGGTGTATGTGTATGTCTGAAACTGAGTTTTGAACTCCCAGTCTGAAGTCTGCTTCTTGCTAGATGCAACTGGTATGGGCTGGCTGTAAATTTTGAAAGCACCTAGGGTAAACAGAATTAGCACATCCCATTTCCTCCAATTAATACAGAATCACGAGGTAGAACCAATTAGGAGCCTAATTATGTATTGTGCTTCTGCACGTAGGCTGCTTAGATTGGGAAAACTGGGGACTTTTTCTTCTGGAAAGAGGAGCTGGTACTAGAAGAAGAAGAAGCCTTAGAAAGACAGGTTGGAAGAAAGATCTCAGAAGTGGGTGCAGATCCTGGAGATCAGGGAGGTGCATGAAGATGACTGCCAGAGGATGCCCCAGGACCCTGGCTGGTGATGCCCAGGGTGGATAACTGGGAGCAGTGGCAGAGCAGGGACTGGCACAACTTTTGAGGATTGGATAATGAAGAGCTAGAGGGCAGAAGTGAGTGAATGAGTGACTGGCTCTTAAACAAACTCCAGTACCAGATCCACTATGGTCTGTCATGTACTTTGTCTTGTCCATTGTAATGGGGATATAGTAAATTAGCACTAACATTCCAACAGCAGTGAACCCTTGGAGAACATAGGCAGAAAGCAAGCCAGTAACTCTTCACATGCCTGGTCAAAATATTTCGTGACAACATGTATTTAAGATGCAAAGTACTGTCTTTGTTAATTGTCTTTGGGCACCAGAACGCATTGAAAAAACTGTTTTATAACTTTTCTTCTCTTTTGAAATTTGATTCCATGGTAGTTGAAAATACTAGGTCTGCTCAGACAGTATTGAGGAATAAGCAATAAGCACAGCTTGAAGATTTTTGCAGAACACAAACGTGACAGTTTCCTACAAGCCATAGAGATGAAAATGAACAATAACACAGCACTTTCTCAGTTATATAGGCAAACTGAATTCAGTTTAACTCTTCTTATAAAAGCCTTTATATGCCTCTATTTTTTTTCCTTCACAATCATTTTAAGATTATTTATTCACTTTCCAAATTTGATGTATCACCAAGGTTAGTGCCCGCTAGATATAATACTCTGCCTGAATTTGTTTCAGACTGAAAACCAGGATCTGACCTTTAATGACTTTGAATTTTGTATATACAATAAATTTAAGGTGGAGATTGATTGTACAGATGTGCCTGTAGGTATTTTACTGAAGGAGCACAAAATATCCTCTTCGTGTTGACAGAGGAAAATAATTCAAGGGATCTGAAAGCTGTTATGAAAACCTCTGGGAAACAGAAATGTCAGAATATGTTAATGGGTATACCTTTAAAAATGCATCTGATTCCTGTGAGCCTGTATACCAATTTTATCCTCCATTCTAAGCAATTCCAGACACAGTAGAATAGATTCAAGGTAACTATTTAAGAAAAGCATTCCTTTGAATCTAACATGGCTTTCATCATTCAAAACTAGATGAAAACATTATCCACAAAAATGGATGAAAAGGGGATTCTGGATTAAATATGAAACATTTTCAAGAACATCCTTGCAGTTTGGCAATGAGCTTTGAGATAACCCCGCTTGGGACAGACTCAGTGGGAAAGTGGAATGGGATGGACAGAACTGATTTTTCTGAGCTGTTCTCTCAGCAAGCAGTGTTTTCCTGCTGATGAATGAGCCACACAGTTTAATAACAAACTTTGTAGATGGTGTAATATCATAAAGAAGCTCAGAGTTTCTGTAAAGGGACTTACATGCCTCTGCCCTGGCTTTTGTCTCTAGTAGCTGAAGCAGTATCACACTGCCTTCCGTAACTAAATATAGAAAGGTGCATGAAAGGAAAAAATCCCCTTCTTTTTTGGACTGGGAACCAGACTATTAAAAGCAAAATCCATGGAATTATGAGCCTCAGTGTTTTTTGTAATCTCAGAGGAGTTACTATCTGTGGAAATGTAAGAACCTTAATAAAACAGACCCTAAGTTTTTAGTCCATAGTCAATTATACAGGGTAAAATTTCAGCAGGGGTAATCTGTATGATGATGATGATAGCAATTTCTGTTAGCATTGTTTGTGCTGTTTTATAGCTTCTGGATCCATTGTGCCAGGATCTGTAAAATCACATAGAGCAAGAGCAATACCACATTTTCTCAGCAGATTTTAATGTCTGTGCCTACAGTTATATTGCTTATCCTGCTTGGTGGTAGGGCTCACAACAGATTCAGTCAGATCAATCAATTCTGGCTAAATATCCAACAGGTTAAGTTTTCTCTGTGTCTCAGTTATACATGAAAATTTTTAAATGCTGACCTGAACCGTTCACTTCAGGCCATACTTAGTCGTAAGAGAACATTTTATCTCCTTTAAAAACACCAGAACTCAGGAAGTAAGTTTCAAGTCATTTCATAAGTCAAATAAAATACAGACACTTAGTACTCTGTGATACCATCTGGACACTATTAAAATTTAAGAGACAATAGAAAACTGACTAATGAATAATACTGTAAGTAAGAAATAATTAAATAGTGTGAATTTTCTTTTCTTCCTTCCCAGAGACTTATGATCTCTGTGTTGTAGCTGAAAAAGTTTCCAAAGAAAACCCTTGAAAGGAAATAATTTCTGTTCCTTGTCAGAAACCCTTAGTGCAAATCTTTGTGTCAACACATGTTCTTCCAATTTA
>WEKW01015903.1:0-22289 GCA_013389905.1 Sula dactylatra
AGGGTTCATCTGTTCCATCTATGATCTGATAAAACATTCCATGGATAGAAGAATTATAGTTCTTTTTAGGTCCTTGTAAAATTCATTCATGAAACTTCTCTGGGACTGTTTACTACTTCAGATTTTAGTTAACAGCATCCGCTGCCTCCTTTGTGATGGAAAAGGTATTCTCTGTGTTTCTTGTTAGACTTATTTTTTTATTTTTCTTATAAAATTGTCTGAAGTTGTTTGCTGTCTCTTCTGAGTTTTACCATACTGTAACTCTTCAAAAGTATTGTTATGCTATTTATTCTAAAAGTTTTTCTGTCTAGGAGCTTGTCAGCTCTGCTTTTTGCATCTTACTCTGCTTTACCAATTTTTCAAGAGCTTAGTTAGGTTTGGTTCTGAAGTGGTTTCTCTTGTCCTTTTTAGGCCAAGTTGTTTGGAATCTGTTTTATTTCCAAGATTCAGATGCCTCTCTGATAGTGTTTATTCAGTTTTTCATATTTCTTTGATGTTGGATTATTAATTAGAAATATATAAGAGAATTAATTTGTCTTTAAATGGTTGAGGAATAAAATTTCTTGGCTTTTTTTGCATATACGTATGTCACTCTCAAAGTTGAGGTTAATATTGTTATATGGACAAAAGCAGAGATCATTATGTTAGGTATGTATGTATACATTGAAAAGTCTTTAAATTCCCTTAGACTTCTATACATATGAATATAATGGTAGAGCAAATGGTTACTAAGTAGTTTCAACATCCAATATAACTAGGTACAAGTGATATTGAACTGGTATCGAGCTAGTCTTCTAGTATGTATTTTAAAAAATATTACTGTCTCTAAGCTCATGGTTCTTCATCCTTCAGACTAGTATTGCTGTAGTGTAATACTGACAGTCTTTTTCCGGCACGCTTTGTAGCTTTTGAGATACCCTCTTTTGAACTGTTTAAACTTGTTGACCCAGTGAGAAGCAGAATTCTTTATTTACCCTCTTCTTGTACCCAGACAACTTCCCATTCTGTAGAAGTATTTTAAGAATTCTTAAAAAGTTTATAAG
Organism: Sula dactylatra; assembly: GCA_013389905.1. Lineage (NCBI taxonomy): Eukaryota > Metazoa > Chordata > Aves > Suliformes > Sulidae > Sula > Sula dactylatra. The sequence continues at coordinate 1,044 of WEKW01015903.1, forward strand.
AAGAGCTGATGCTGGTAAGGTTCATAAAGGTTGGCTGCTGATAACTTTCATTTTAGTCTTTATACCTGTATGGGGTTTTATTTCATGTCTAGGATATAATATACCTACTGCTGTAAGTCAAACTGATAGACAGCAAGAAAAAGAAAATAGCTTCTGGTTAAATTTTATGAATGACGCAATATACCCTCATGAAAAAAACCCATGTCACTTCTGTGAAGTTTGATTAACTGAATTCTGTATAATAACGAGTTCAGGCAAATGAAGTCTAGAAATAAAGATTTATTTTTGAGAAGCAGTGATTTTGAAAGTAATGTATAGTTTATTTTAGGTAATCAGATGAACATGAGGTTGGTAAGTAATGCTGTGGCTGAGCCAAAATAAATCTTGTATTGGCTAGGGCTTTGGTGTACATGACATCCATGAGGCCATTTTTGGAATAATGTGGCCAGTTCAAAAAACTGTGATGCATTCAGTAAAGAGCTTCAGGAACAGTCTGAGGTTTGGAAAGCCTGTGCTCCAGAGAGACTCAAGTTCAGGCTGGATTTTGTTTATCCAAGAGAAGGTTTGGAAGTGACTCTGTATATATGAAAGCTTTTCCATGTTTAAGTGGTGATAGTTCAGTGCTTTGTAATTTGTTATGCCAAAATACGACAAGTTGTAATTGCTGTGAGTGGTCAAGCTAAGCAAATTTCACCTGGTAATCACACATGCTTTTTTAAAGGGAAGATAGCTTAAATATTGGAAAGGTTTATATGAGGTGGATTTTATGTCGCTTGCAGGTGGTTTGTGGTTGTTTTTTTTTTTTTTTTTTTTTTTTTTACAATCAGTATTTGCTGAATTTAAAGAAACCTAAGCTGGCGTGCCTTAGGAACTCAAGGATGTTAATGTGGATGTGTTCAATATTCTTGCCACAGCATCTAGGTAATATAACTTTGAATGTGGATGTTTATATGTGACTTCAATAGGTTTTAATTCTATGTCCTTCTGCTTTACAGCTTTAACTGGTTTACTGTAACATTTATGAGCATCTCTGAACTGATGTGACCTTAAATGTATGCTGTGGGTCAGCCAGAAGTTAATGGATGTGGTGCATTCTGTCGTCACTTGATAAAGCTGGCAGCCTGTGGCAGGTTACATTGTGATTGTCAGGGTGGGAGAGCAGAGAGGAAATTATCCTGCTTAACATTGGGATGGTAGAATCCACTGCAAGAGAGGCTGCTACCTCAACACAGGGAGAAGTGAAATGTGTCAGTAGTTTCTTGATGCTCCATCATTTGTGCTGTGTGCCCAGCCCCACAGCAGCAGCTAGTGCCCTTTCAGACCTGACTTTTGCAATCCAGTCACTGAACTTTGGGTTCAGAGGGCACACTTGAATGAAAAAAAGCTGTAACTATCTCTCATTTTGTCTGCTACAGATGCAGCCATCTTGTCATTATTGCAGTTTGTGAGGAGTTGAGGCGGTGGAGTGCCTTCTCTGTTCTCTTGACCAGAGCCAGATGGAATTGTCTTATCCTGTAGGAATTCCTGCAGCTGAAATGAGCGGGGGAGCTGGGACTGAAAATTCTCTGTTATTGCAACAGTGCAAATGAGGGATAGGTTTCTGCGTGGCAGTCGCTCTTCTGGTATGCTTACTTTTCTTCTGAAGCCCTTGGTAACCCCCTCTTTCTCACCAGGCAGCACTAGCCTCCCCAGAGGGGGCAAACAGATGTTGCCTTCATTTGTCCATAGTAAATGCAAAACTGACATCTGGCTGGACAGCCTTGAAAGAGATGCAAGAGAGTTTCCGTAATGGTTCTGATAGGCTTTCAGATCTAGTTGCTCTACTGACATAAAGAATAAGTTGAAAGGGGCTGTGTCAACAGAAGCTAAGGCCATAAATAAGACAAAGGTAAAAGGGTGTGAGAGAACCCGTGAACTCTGTCTATCTCTAACACAGGTGGTTTTGCTGTGAGGCCCTGTTGTCACATTTAAAACAGTTTGGTCCTTTCTTATTTCAGAGGTGCTTACCTTGCAACTCTGAAGCTTTATTGCCTATAGTCTTACTACTGTTGACTTTCTCTGTAGTCATTTGCTATGCTCTTAATGAGAAAAGAGTCCCTTGTTTGCGTTGTCTTTATTCAAAGAAATAGTTTTGAATTGTGACTTTAGAAACTTTTTATTCCACTACTTTCCTTTAGCAGTCCAAGAGATTATAATAATTTTCTGCAATCTGCATCATATTGTCCTGTTTTTCTGAATCTGTGGAAAAATCTACCTAGTAAGCAATGGTGACCTCAAGAATTTTCCTGTTGATCAGTGTAATCAGTTCCGCACTGTTAGTCTTTTTATGGCTAAATAATTCTTACTGTACAAGTGTATCAAGGTTGGGAAGCGTCACTAGTATATCTCTAAAAAAACTGAGATTTCGTATATCTATATGAATAACTATATTTTGTGTGTGTGTATATATACTTTGTGTGTGTATATATATAAAAATAACAGAATAACTGTATTTTTATTACCCAACGTTTAAGTACTTAACTGTGTCATGTTATTCTGATCTTGTTTTATATCAAAATTTAGAAAGCTCAGTGCAAAATATCATTTCCTGGAAGTAATGTCTGTGTTGTGCTTGTTGTGATGGCCTTAAAAGCTGCCTCTGTACGGCTCTGATTGCTGGCTTCTGTATAGTTTGAAATACCCTGTGCATAATTTCATGTCTCAGTATCTGCCTTTAGGCAGATCTAACAGCTAGCTGCTACTGAAACAGGCAGCAATAATATCTTGTTCCCCATCCTGCTTTCATGTTCCTGCCATTTTACTTGTATTGGATCTCTTGACTGCATAATGGCTTGGTTCACTTGGGGAAACAAGTTTCCCCAATGCGTTCTTCTGCCCCTTCCAAAAATAACCTGGTTCTTGAAAAAAGCAAACCTCAAACCCTTACAGGCTAGCTAGTTCAGACCTGTGGCTTCAAAATTGCTAGGTCTGGTGAAAAAGAAAAAAAGGGGGGGGGGGGGGGAAGGTAGTGTTGGGTAGCCCTGAAATTGGGAGATGGAGGGAGAGAGTAGGACCACAGTTTTTGGTAACAGCTTGCTTCGAGATTAGCTGTAACCTGAAGCCGTGTATCTAGTTGGGCCATACAGATCAGGATGACATAGCATTTCTTTCTAACAGTATGTAATATTGTTTATGTCAAATGTCCTTCTGTATCTTGTGTGTTAACTGCTATACTTGTTGCTGCAGGCCTGTGAGATATCTGAAAAGGGAGTATTAGTATGGCATCTAGGTGCAAGCTCTTTTCCTCTGCTGCTGGAAGGGGAAGTGCAACTCTGCCTTGTGACTGGCTGCTTCCTCACCCTAGCAGCAGGGGCTATTTAAATTTTTCAGTGAAGTGGTTCAGCTCACCTAGTTGGCAGGGGACTAATTGCCTTTTTTTTTCTTTTTTTTTTTCTTTTTTTTTTTTATTTCTTTCCCCCCCTTTTTTTTTTTTTTAAGGATGGGGGGGTTGTACACTGATGGTTCAGATTGGTCTAAAGTTTTATGGGAGAACACTGCCAAATCATTGTTTATGCAACTTCTTTGATCAGCCAACAGTAATGCTGAAAAAAGCATATGTATGTGTGTATGTATTTGTGCCCAGGTTTAGGTGGAGTAGTTCCATGGGCTGGTGCCCCATCTCGTTGCCCAAATAGGCTTCCTGGCACAAGGCTTTTCAGCTAGAATGTGACCAATGGCATGATCAGATGGCTGCCAGTCTATTGATCCAATGTTCTCATGAATCTGTAAATCACTTGCTATTTTGATTGAAAACTTCTTTCTTTACATAACTTTGTCATAATCTTGTGTTCTTACATAGCTGCTATGTTTGTGGCATATCTTTTGTGTGAACGTTAGGTAGTTTCTATTGCTCAGTTAACTTTCTTTTACTTCAATATAGTCTGGCATTTATACAGTTCTTTGGGTCAAATGAATTCTTCTAGATCTTCGTATGGTCTGTGTGGAGGTAGTTGTATAAAAGCGGAAAAGTCACATTCTTTACATATATAAGGAAATATTATCTTATGGCATGTTTTAGAGCATCTTAATAAGCATATTAAAATGGTTGAATGTAGAACTTTCAGAAACTGTTATTTGGCAAAAGTTGGTTAGACTCAAAAATATTGAACTTCAAAAGGAAAGTTCCATGGTGAATAGGTTTATGGACTGTATTAGTTCTAAAACATTGCAGTTCTTGTATTCAGGAGCCAGTGTTTTCAACCAAATTCTTAAGGTTCTTTCTGTTTAGTTTTTTCATTATATTACTAAATTTCTAAGCTGTTGGATAACAATTGGGATAAAAATTATCATTTGGAGGTACTGAGGCTTTCTTCATCTCTGCTTTCTTCAAAAGTTCATTGAAACAGTGATTTGTAAGAAGGAAGCAAAAACACAGGGAAGGAAGGCAAAATGAAAATGATGGATGTGACTAAAAGGTGTTTTAGCAGTAATTAGAGGTCAGGGGAAGAGTTGTAAAGAGAAAAAGTGGAAAATAATAAGGGTTTGCAGAAAAATTATATGTTTTGCAGGGATTGGAGTGATGAGCTTGGCAGAAGTCTGAGTTGAAGATCCCGGGCAATTTTAGGGCTGATACGTGTAACTTCATTAGTAGTAAAAGTTTTGAAGAAGGATCGGCCTATGAATATTCTGTAAAGGAAGCAGTGGAATTTAATAGCAATGTGAATGCAAAAGGAGAAAGGAAAAGAAAAGATTTACAGGCTGCAGAGCAGGCCCGCAAAATATCTTGGAAGCTGTATGCACAAGTGGTGAAAAAAGGATCAAACTGATGGGTGGATTGATATTTGTGCGAAGAAGTAAATTTGAGTTGTAACTTTCATTTTGAATTTAATTTGATGTAATGGATAAACAGGAGTAGATGTAAACATTAGAACAGTTGTTTTTTGGACAGTGGAGGTGAAGGGGTTTTTGTGCCTCATATTTTCTGTTGGAAGTTTCTTTCTGGTCTAGAGAGGGGAGTAATTCATAAAACCCCTGAGTGTTATTGATGTGAACCACTCCAGTGAAATAGGTTTAAGATACACAGGTGCAAGTAGGGCGACATTTTGTTGGGGTGGGGGCATGGGGACCAAAACCCAGAATTACTAGCCTCAGTATTCATCGGACGCAAGGTTCACTTGTTAGTTCTGCTTTTGTTGTAATGCAGTTTATCTGGACGAATGAATTCTGTAAACTAATGCTGATTTACTTTTGCTTCCAATTTCCCATGTTGGGGCTTTGTACAGTTTATCAATAACCATTTGATGTATTTCTCAGTAAAATTCAGCTCCATGTGGAGTTTGGATTATGGGTTACTTTTTTGTGTTTCTTGGCTTCTCAGTGACTATCTGTAAGAGGTGAATAGAGGAAATGTTGGGATTGTCATAGAACCACATAAGTCACCCATTAATCTTAGTGTGCCTCTTTAAATGGACTTCCTGGGAAGAGATCCACCACAGATTGCATTTAGGTTTTTTTTTTTTCCCCATAAGGTAATGACTTGATAGGTGTGGTTATGAAGTAATTATTTGCCTGGTGGACAGGGAAGGTGGGGATGACTGTTGTCAGCCCCACTAGGTAATAAAAAACTTAGCAGTTAAAAGGATAATGGTTGTAAGGGATGGGACTCTTCACTCTCTCACCGTGGTTTTTGAAGCGAGGAAAGGGAAAAAGGCTGTAGGCAGGTGGGAAGAGGAAGAGTATGGACTTGTGTACTGTTAATGTTCCACAGAAGTGGTTACCCACTTCTTCAGGAAGTGAAACGTGTATGATTCTTCAGTTGTTGTATAAGTTTCATGTGTTTACTAGCTAGGAACTGTGTTTGCAGCCAATACAAGAAATATGTGTCTGTTTGCTTCTACTGTAATATACTTTGGTAGAAGAGTTACAAACCAAGATTGCCCATTAGTTTGAAGCTCTGGGAAATCATGTGCTTAATATGACATGCCCAGGCTTGTGACAGCTGGGCTATAAAGATTCATTTCTATGGTGGAAGGGCATGTGCCCAGGAAATGTGCCAAAGAGGCTGTGAATATGGACACTGTTTGAGATGACTCACACTAAGGAAAACATGGAGCTGATGGCTCTAGCATGTTGGCATGCAAACACAGAAGTCTGCTAAATGTTCTGCAGAAGGAATCTTTTATCAGTACTGTGACAGAACTTCTATTGTTTTTTTCCTAGCAAGTGGCTCTGCAAGCTCTGTTACAACTAGCTTATGGCAAAAAGAATACATTTAAGGATTAATTGTATACTGCTGCGGCAATTGCAAAAGGTAATTGTCGAAGAGTGACTGCTGCATTGGATTCTAGAATACATGGACTAGTATGTATGTCTAGAAATGAAACTGTGATATTTTTTTCTTGAGACTTGAAGAAGGCAGGAATTTCAGTGTGTTGGAAAATTATTCCGAAGGCAAATAGCTTTTTCTTTTTTTAAGACATATATACATGCATAAAATACTGTATACTGAGGTGGTTCTGCTTAGTCTGAAAAATCATGTTGCTTGTATCTTTCATGGAGTTCATAGTGTCCAAACTGGAATGAACAATTCTTCTCTTTCCTTAGTCTCTGTTCTGCATTGGCTACCCAGCAGATGCATTTATTTTTTTCTTTGTGGTTGAACATGTTAGATGGCTGACAAACCTTGATTAAAGGACATAAATGCGCCACATGCAAAACCACAATGATTTCTTTGATTGCAGGGACCTTTTGGCCAGCTTGCAGTAAGGACTTGTGTTTAGAAGAGAACCTTTGGGCTCATCTGTATCTCCCTCCCCTCAAAGGGATGGCAGCCCGAGGACAGCTAGCATTCATCCTGACGCCAAGAGACTTCAAAGGAGGTAAGCGCCTCAGAAATGCTCCCCAGACAAAACACTTGCCATCAGTCCTGCACCCCAGCGTGGTAATATTCTTTAGTAGAGCATTACCATCTCCTAAAGGTTTCTGTTCATGGCTCCTTCATGAAAATTTTTTGAAAACTCAGTGAGGCCTCATCAGCTGGTTGCAGCCCCCTTCAGATTCATGGAAATGTCCCTTGCTGTCAGTAATCCTTGTCCATTTGCTTAAGAATGTGCCCCCAGCGTAAGGGAAAAAGACATTTTTATACTTCCAGGGTTTGTACTTGGACATATGCTCCCCTCCTTCCCTTATTTTGTTTTGTATTTTGGATGAGGTTCAGACTTGTTTTTTTTCAATTTGTGATCTTTAAGGGTACAGTCAAGGGAAAAAATCCCCAAACCCTGCTTGCTCCACACAGTTTTAAAAGGCTTTTATTTAAATGAATCTCTGAATAATTCCTTAATATCTGGATGATTTCCACCTAATTCTTTGTGTGTTTAAATATCTAGTGAGCATTATCTGAGAAAAGTTCTGTAGAAACAAATTATTGCATTTCATTTGCCTGGAGGGAAATACGTCCTTAGGATTTTTTTTTTTGTTAGAAATGCCACCTAGATGCAGCACAGCTGTTTGTGTCCCAAATACCTATGGAATAATTATTTATTAGAAAGAGTAATTTAAAATAAACACCAGAAATTTAAACACAAAAATCCCTTGTTAGGTTTTTAATTTATTTTTAATTTTTTATAAAAGCAGACTTTTCAGGGGTGATTGCCACCCCTTCCCCACCCAGCTTCAGGTCACTTCTACAAATACTGAGCTATAGATCTTGCCTTTCTTGTTCTTATTCCAGTAAACATTTTATGAAACCCACTAAGAATATGACTGAAATCATACGGAAAAACTTTTTTTTTTCCTCTGGGTGGTTTTTTGTTTGTGTGGTTTTTTTTTTTTTTTTTATAGGAATATTTGGGAGTGTAGTAGACCATTAGTAAATATGGGTTACGTGTTTGCTGAACAGTTTTGGGTGGTTGTGGTGGGGTTTTTTTGTTTTGTTTTGGTTTTTTTTTTTCCCCCTAAGGGTGTGGATTTGGAGAGCACAGTTGGCACTCAGACCGTTTAAGCTGTAGCTGTTACTAAGTCCTGTATGATTGCAGGTACCCTGTTTAACAACTTTTGCCTTGTTTTTTCTGTTTATGAGAGTATGTGATTTAGCTATTAGTTTGGCTTCTTTAAACCTAAGTAAGAGCTTTTTGACTATGTAGAGTACTTTTAATAACTGCCATCTAGCTGGCCTTCTTATTGGGCTTTACCATATGAATACAAAGGTTCTGTAGATTGTAACTTAAGTATGTTGAGGAAGTAAAGAAGTGGACTGTCCTATAAAATAATATTCCTCCTAATTCTACACTTACGTAGCTTTGGAAGAGATTCACCTATGGATATTGTGAACAACTTGCAGATCCTCCAGTCTTAAAATGTTTACAGGTCCTGGCTATGTGGATAGATTAAATTAGCTTGGGTTTTGCTTGACTGTGTTCAAATGTTTGGTGGTTGTTGTTGGTTTTTATAGGTTAAGGCTATTTTGTTTGTTTGTGTGTGTGAGTGTGTGTGTTTTTTTTTTTTGTTTTTTTTTTTTTTTTTCCCAAATGCTGATATTTCTTTTACGGTAGTCAGCTTCCTTAGCTTCATTGGAAAAATTTCTTTTGTAATCTTCTACACTTCATATGTTGTTCAACTGTAGGAATTTGGATTTTTTTCTTAATATATTGTCTTTCCATGATGTGTTATTTCTACACCCCTTCTTCTGGTGTTCAGAGGCAAAACAAATATTCAAATTCAAGGAAGGAACCTTTCAGAAAACTGCAATTTTTTTCCTGGGAATTATTGTAACACTTTTTTTTATCTCTACAAGACATTACTGAATGTGCCAAAATGAGCAGTAGCACACTGCAGCTTGTGTAAATCTTACCAGGTTCATTCTGTTCCTGTAAGACAAGCTAAATCACAAATATAGTGCATTTTTATTAATGGGTTGCCCTCCTCTGTGAGCAGTTGAGAAGGAAACAAAGGCACCTTTTATTTCCTTCTTTTAGTGGCCTTTTAGTGTCAGTGAAAGTGGAGGTGTTTTTGGTTTTCATTTGTTTTTGTTTTGTTGGGTAAATTTGGTCTTATGCCTACTTCTCTAGGAATTCAGCAAGAACGAGTAGAAACAGGGCTGAGAATTTCTAGAGCTCTTTCTAGTCTAAAATAAAATCTGTTGATGGGCACACATTCTGATAAAATTAGAGACCTAGGTATAGGTTGGAAGTACTATATTATATTGGAGACTCAGGAATTCATGAAATACTTAAAGAATTCCTTTCAAAAATAAATCTAGTTACTTCTTTGTCAAGTTTTCCTGGAGGGATCTGATATTCAAAGCAATATTCTTTCTCTTTGGAGCCTTTCAAATTGATAGTAAAATTCACTCACTCGTTTAAGAAGCAAAACGAATTTTGACTGTTCTCTTTAATAGTATAGCAGATCATCTGCTTTTGGCATGGGTAGATTTTTGCTCATACTTTCTGATGAATATGTTACCTTAATCTGTATTTCATAACATCTGCTTTTCCTCCTCTTATACTCTAAAACCCCAAAGCAGGATATTAATTTCCAAGGGTAAAGATGGCTAGTTCACTGCAGCTGTTGGTGTTCAGCTTTCTAAGAACACTGGACAGTACTTGAAGACTCTGCTCTAAAATGTGGACCATTAGTTGTGACAGGATGAGGGAGGGGGAGGGAGAGGGAAAGGATGATTTATCCAGAGGATATCTTTAGTGGCTAAGGCACCCTGGGTGCCTTTAGCCTTGTTCTCTCATAAAATAGTTTCTCTTGTTCTTCAAAGCCAAGAGTTGTCTTTCTATTACATCTGACTTTCCGGTGCTCTGAAACAAATGTCTTTAGGAAATACTACAGTTTGTTTTTATTTAATGAAATCTGTAATGGCATAAACAAATAGCTTCCCCCATTGTGAAATGATACACCAATCTATACCAGCTTGTGTTCTAGTAGTTGGAAGTAGATGGAAGAACATCAGCAGATGAATAAATTGTCAAAAAAAAAAAGTTCAAGTGAAGGATTAACTGCATGATGGAACTCAATATACTTCCTAGGAAGTGTTGGAATGATGGTGGCATTCTTTATTCCTTTTAATGAGGCTGGAGAACTTTTCTTTCATCATATATGGAAGAAAAATAGTACTTACTGAGATTGCCTTTAAGAACAAACTGTACGGTCTTGGAAAGGTGGTATGAATAGGCACTGAAAAGATTCCCCCCTCCCCCCACCTTTGTCTTCTGTAAAGACAGTTCCAAAAGCTTGTAAAAACATTATAGCCTTTCTTGATAGCTGTTAAACAGTCATAAGACCCTAGGTATGGAGTGGTAGAATCAGTTTGTCCATTTGCAATGGAAAGGGCTTGATTATGTACTACTCACACTAACGGGATTCGGTACCCATGGTGTTCAACTTTTGGAGAAACTGCAGTGTAAATAACTTTCTTGGGCAATCAGTAATTCTATCCATTGTCGCATCCCTTCTGTCTGTCAAAAGAGTTATTATGTGACATTGAGCAATCCAACTGGCATCTGGATAGGCTGTTTGAAGTTCAAGGGTGCATTGCTTACCTTCTCTGTCCAAGGATTGCATACCAGAAAGAATGGAACAAAAGCAGATAGTGGTGTGCTATTCATTCTGCACTGTTAACATATGGCAGTGCTGGATCTAGTTCTGATTAGGTTTAAACTGAACTGATAATACATACAGGTAATATTTAACTGGTCAAGAAATGACAAGAATTGAGGCCATGAGGTAGAGCTGTATGTATTCCTTGCCAAAACCATGCATTTGCTGAATAACGGTAATAGCCACCTTGTACTGTTAAAGAACTCACTTTTGGCAAATGGTATCTGTTCTAATACTAATCTGTGGGTCTAGAAATTGAACAGTCAACTAACAACTGGAAAGTTTGCAAATCCTGATGAGTTTCAAGGATCTAATGGCAATACATTAACTCATAGGTGCCTTCTCTCTAAAACCTAAAATAATAATTTTCTTGTATATGTAGTCATTTTCATAAAAGGATAAGCTAGGGAAAGGGCATTTAAAATATTTTGGAGGTCTTGATACTTCTTGATACTTGTTCTCAGATTTGAGAGAGTTGGCAACATTTAGCGTTGCTGTGGAGAGGTTTGAGCTTGTCTAAGAGGAGCGGGAACCACAAATATATAAATGCCATTTCCTGTCACTGCCTCAATGCATCATTTATGGCATCGTACAAAACTTTTTTTTTTCTGTTTGATTTGTATCTTACCTCTGTGCATAAGCTCACAGATGTCTATGTGAGTTAATAAATAATGAGAACTCAAATGCCAGGATGTGCCTGTTCTTCGTCCTGTACAACAAGACAGTGACAACTGTTGTGACTTGGTGTTGAAATGAGATGGTGAATGAATGAAATGGTGCCTGAAGCTGAACTTGATGATTGTGAGGAAAGGAAAGCATTTTGAAGAGTTCATATATATATATGAATGATCATATTCCTTAAGGTGTATTTCTCTTTGGTTAATCATTTCTTCTTCTCTTTATGAAAGGTGTCAGAGTGATGAACGTTTTCAGATTCATTTTAAACAGGTGGTTTTGTGCTTCTGTCTTCAGTGGGTTGCAGAGCTTCTTTTGGGGCCAGACCTTCTTGGTTGGGGGTTGGTGAGAGAGCATCTTTGGCATTATGTGGTTCTGCCACCTGGTGGCTTTGTCGAGCAGCATGGCCTTCAGATACATAGTTAAAAGCACAAGTGTGAAGAAATCCTAGAAAAATCCTTCTTTCCTTCCAAAACAGGGAATCAGTGGGCAAGGTTGCTTAAAACAGATATAGAAGACGGGTTCCATGATTTCTGCATCATGTTCTTGAAGTCAGGTATCTAAGAATCTGTGTGTAAGTATTTGAGAAGCTTCTGGTTGCTACAGCTGTCAAACTTCCCTGGGTGTTTTTAGGTATGAAGTTAACAGAAGACAAATCTCCACGAGGAGCGGTAACAACCTGTAGCAGGAATGCAACTTAGAGAGGTTATCCTGTTGCATACATTGTGTATCTCAAGGTTCTTTTAATGTGGTTTCTTATGCTGGAGAATCAGCATGAATATTAATACTAGATTAATACCAGTATTGAAATACAAGTCTCTTTCTGTGGCCTGTGTTACTTTGGCATATATACCAGTTAAACTGAAATTTTTATTAAACAAAAAACTACACATCACATTGCGCAATGCGTATCATTTTGGAACTAGTTTGTTCTTTTCAGATTAGTTGAGGTTCTGTCTAAGGTATTCTCTTTCTGTTTTTCAATACTGTAGGTTTTTTCTACTAATCCAGTGATAGTAAAAATTTCACTATATAGATGAACTTAAGCTATTCTTATTTTGATTTGAAAATCTGTTGTGTTATTTCAATCAAGTATGTAATTTCTAGCTTGTGATTGTTGACATAAGTTAAAGTGCTTGTAAATATAGATTCTAAGTGGAATTTGGAGATGGCTTGTCTCCAGAACTAAACAAGCCTTTTATACATATTTATAAATACCCTCTGTTCTGCTGCTAATTGTGTGCCATAAATTCAGGGTGGGAAATACCTTTTCTCAGAACAAATTTAAGGTCAGAAATTCTCTTTCTCACAATAGGTGGGGGGATTTTATCACTTAGAAACAATCATGTGCTCACTGTTGTACTACTGTTTTCAGATTGCATTACTTCCTTGATTTTTAAGACTTTTAGTTAAATTTTAAACGACTCTACAGGTCTCTTGGTGCTCTTACTTCTAAGTCCTTCTAGTCCTTCTCTTCCGTGGCTCTGTGGTGTGTTTTCCTGTGCAACCTCTCCATCCCTGAAGAAATGTGATTTAGAAACATTTTCATCAATACAGACTGTGGCTTGATTGCTTTAGGTCAATCTCTCCTGTATAATATCACAGTGCTAAGAAGTGTGTGAGTATGTTCTTCATGTAAAAACAAAAACAAAAAAACCCAACCAAACAACCAAAAACCCCACAAAAACAACAACCCAACCAAAAAAAAAACCACCCCCAAAACAACCCCAAAAAACCCCCAAAAAAACCAAACCAAAACAAAAAATACAAGGCATCTCTAAAGATAGGCCTCTCCATGTTTATTCAGATATTTCATTAACTTTACAAGGGCTTATAAACAAATATTTTAATCTTGATCACTTATTTCTGTATATGTCTTCTGTACTCCTCTCATTTCAGTTAAAATGTACTGCTGAGACTCTAGAGGAGTTTTTTGGGGGTGGCCTTTTTTTTTCAGTGTGTAGTCCTTGATTTTTACATATTAGGAGAAGTTCTCTACCTTCTGCACCTGCACTTATTTTACAAATACTTCCATGGTGTAGCAGTCACTTAATGGAGCATACTTCATTAGAGGTAAAACTGCCATTGTAAGGTTTTTGTGTAGTTACAGAGTTAAAATCAGAAGTGAGACCTCAAGAAGAGCGAAGTAGATTGGAAAGGATTTACAGAAACTCTGCCTTTCTGTAACAGCTTCTTTTAGATTCCAGAGCTGTTCCTTTCCTCAGTTTCATGGCATCAGAGGAAAACCTTGTTCCTACTGTGAAAAAGGAAATGTTCCATGTGCCCTCATTAATGTGCTCATCTATGTTTATAGAGAAATAATAATCCTAAATCTGGATTGATGACTCACCATGGCTTCGCTGTATTTGGAAGAAAATTCAATGCTGTGTTGTGACTGATGCTCAAAAGAAGAAAACTGGTCTTATCTCAGATCTTTAAATGGAGTACTGAATGTTACTAGTCTCGGTATATAAGCATAGTATCTTCTTGAAAATATAAGTGATTATGTGTAATATGTAATTACTAATTTAGGCTATGGAAGCAAATTTAGTGCTTTTGGTGTTCTGTTTGAGAGGAAAAGTGGGGGAATATGTACAGAAGAATGTGAGAAGAACAAGCAAAAAAAGAATTTAGGCAGCTTTAAAAAGGAGAGTGACAGTAGGTGTTAGGGAATGTGAAGCATGCCAGAGATGCTCAGAAAGGAAAGAAAGAAGGAGGCACGTTTCTCTGGTGATGCTGAAGTCAGTTGATAGTGGTGCTCTACTTGCCTTACGCTGTTATTACAAGGCATAAAGTAAGTATATATAGGTTATTGGCTCTAAGGTAGAATATGTATTGAGCAATTCATTAAAACTGTCTCACCAAAAGCATTTCTTTGCATTTTTTTGTTAAGCAATGTAATCAGATTTTAAATAAGAAAGCTAAAAAAAAATTTCCAGCAAGAATTAAAGGTGATAGTAAGATTCATTTCAATAGTAATTACATCTGTTCAGATACTTCATGTGAATGATGAAAACTTAAAAACCCCCCAAACATCCATGAAGTTGAATAATATTTCTGTGGCAAGGGGGTGGGGGGAACCATAGGGAATTTAAAATCACTTTGAATCTAGGGCTACAGATATAAAGATGCCATAATTTTATTAGGTGCCTATTGCTTAGCTTCACACTGGGATACAGATACAGCTCTGTGTGTGTTCCGTAACTGCATTGCCATACTTTACTTGTTTTAAAATGTAGTATTACTGAGTTTGCTGGATCCGAGGCTTTTATGTTGTAAATTCAGACTTGTGGCCCCAAGCAGTTGATGATGAAAGTTTCAGGAGCAAAGACTGAGCAAACCAGGAAAAGAATTGAAAGGGATAAATGGTGATTTAAAGAGACTATGAATTGTATAATTTGTAGTTATATGATTGTGTAACTATATGTAATTAAAATGGTATTTTTACTTTTTTTTAGTTATTTTCTGCTACCTCTAACTTTTGATTTTCAGCTGGAGAATTTAGTACCTAGTTTTATGGAGAATTTATCTTTTGGGGAATTGTATCGTATTTCAAGTTTTAGCTCCTTATATCCACGAGGTAATTGAGATGATAGAAAAGGGAAGATGCATCTCTTATGGACTTCTTGGTGAGATTTTTTTTTGTTTGTTTGGGGTGGGTTTTTTCCTATTTTTGAGAGGATCAAGGGGTTCATTTGTCCTGCCTTGTTTCATACCCAGGCATTTCCATTGAAATAAAAAGTAGTGATACAGTTGACATGTTTGTGTTTAAATTACTATTAAAATTTAATGTAAATTTTGCAGGCCCACATAATTTGAATATTCAGGGAATTCCATGCAGCTTTAAAAGACGTTATCAGGCTGAAGCAAAATATGTATATAAAATTTTGATCAAATTTAGGAAGATTTCTGAAGATGAAATGACTTAGTATAAGACAATTCTCAGAACCATACTTGTTTTGGTACTGTTGGGACTTGGAGCCTTGAATGGACAGGCAAAATATGAGAAACTCTTAGCAGCAAAACAAGTATTTCAATACTATAATGGACTCTCTCAAGATGAGCTATAATACTTGGAACAGCCGTGGTATCTGCAGAAAGTAAGCATTATCAAAATTCTGTATGTAGATACTAAGATAGATTATAACTTAAAATTACTTTTTCTCCCTAAAAAAATGTGTTCCAGCTCTTTTAAAATATTTTTAACAAGACTGAGTTTGTCAAATAATATTAGTTGATTCCTCAAGAACGATATCTAAATTTAGCTGGATCTGTGTGTTAAAGATAGTGGATGATGAAGGAACTCTAATCCAGGGTCTTACCCAAAAATAGTACAGTTTGTGGAGCTGGAGGTAGGTGGGAAGGGCTGTGTGCATTTACCTGCAGAAGGTGCATTCTGAGGCCATGGAACTACAGCTGTAATAATGACTAATAGGCTTAAGTGAATACTAAGGGCTAAAATTTTCTAATCCCGCAGGGGATTTAGAAAAAGTTAATTTCTGCAATACACTTATCATTTTTCTAAAAACTTTAATCCATCTTTATAGATGAGTATTCAGAGGCTTACCTGCTATAGCTGTGAGTTGTTATTTTTCCAATAAGTTTTATTTCGCAGGACAAAGTAAATGAATATTTTTCCTATTTATGTACTCCTTGCTCTGAGACCCCAACGTTTTTATGCTAGAAGTCTTGTGAATGTTTGGTATACAGAGTTAAAACTAACAGACCATAATATAACTTCATAATCATAAAAATGAAAACAAAACCCACCGTATGTTCCAGGTAGCAATTTCATTTTAATATCTGGTAGATTTATGGCCTTGCTTTAAAACACTTTTCAAGGCTGGTACTGCAAGGAAAAAGTGGACTAATCGCTTCTCTCAGTGTATTTGGGAATAAGATGCTGCGAACAGCGGAAAGAAATGATTGGGTCCAGTCTCTTTCTTAGCATAGCATATTGTGTATCTTCTGTGAAACATTCCTGTAATATGTATCAAGCTTTCACTTGAGAATAAAGTAGCTTGATTTTTTTTTGTTAGCTTTTATTTTACTAGCTAAACCTAGCAAATTGCTGTACTCATCTTAAATACTTTTATGACTAGTTTGTTTCATCTTTCTTGAACACAGTTATCCAAAATTTTATGCCATATATCAGATGCATAAGCATTAGTGGAGAAAACTTACTGGGATTCTTCCTTAGGTCAGAGGCAGATGACTGTTAAAGAAAATGAAACAATGCATGGATGCAAAGAATGTAATTTAAATTAATTTCAACCTAGACAGGAGCCAGGCTTATTAAAGAAAATAATCTGGAGTATCTGTACAAAAGAAAATAATCAACAAAATCAAGGATTTTTTTTCTAAGGAAAGGAAATATATTTTATGTAATGTAATTATTATTTGGTATTCTGAATATCTATAATCAGAGTTTTAAAATTAAGTTTATCATCCTCCCTTTTCATTGAGTAGCCCCTGTCTGTCTCTTTCTTGTCTCAGAAGATACTTTTGCAAAATGTACTAAGGAGTGCGGTAAGAACAACTAGGTGGGTGGCTTTTGGGAGTTAATATGCTGGTGAGCTCAGAGGCTCAGAATACTTGTCCAGTTCTAGTCAGCATAAAGGCAAGAGGTTGCATTCTGCTACATGACTGGTAGGGATTAGAATAAAATAGAATAGACTATTTCGGTTGCCTACAACAATCATCTGGTCCAACTGCCTGACCAATTCAGGGCTGACCAGAAATTAAAGCATGCTGTTAAGGGCATTGTCCAAATGCCTCTTAAACACTGACAGGCTTGGGGCATCGACCGCCTCTCTAGGAAGCCTCTTTCAGTGTTTGACCACCCTCTCGGTAAAGAAATGCTTCCTACCGTCCTGTGTAAACCTCCCCTGGTGCAGCTTTGAACCATTCCCATGTGTCCTATCACTGGATCCCAGGGAAAAGAGATCAGCAGCTCCTTCTCTACGTCCCCTTCTCAGGAAGCTGCAGAGAGCATGAGGTCGCCCCTCAGCCTCCTTTTCTCCAAACTAGACAAGCGCAAAGTCCTCAGCTGCTCCTCACAGGACATGCCTTCCAGCCCTTTCACCAGCTTTGTTGTCATCCTCTGGGCTCATTCAAGGACCTTCACATCCTTCTTAAATGGTGGGGCCCAGAACTGCACACAGTGCTCCAGGTGAGGCCGCACCAACGCTGAACACAGCGGGATAGTCACTTCTTTTGTTTGGCTGGTTGTGCTGTGTTTGATGCATCCCAGGATGTGGTTTGCTCTCTTGGCTGCCAGGGCACGCTGCTGACTGATATTGAGCCTGCTGTCGACCAGCACCCCCAGATCCCTTCCTGCAGGGCTGCTCTCCAGCCGCTCCTCTCCCAGTTTGTACTTGTGCCCGGCGTTACTGCATCCTAGGTGCAGCGTCTGGTATTTTGGCTTGTTAAATTTCATGCCACTGATAATTGCCCAATGCTCCAATCTACCTAGATCCCTCTGCAAGGCCTCCTGTCCCTCTAGAGAGTCAACAGCACCTCCCAGTTTGGTATCATCAGCAAACTTGCTAATGGTGCATTCCACTCCTGTGTCCAGATGGTTGATAAATATATTGAACAGGGCTGGCCCTAGGACTGAGCCCTGAGGAACACGGCTGGTGTCGGGCCAGATGTAGCCCCATTCGCTACAACCCTGTGAGCCCTGCCCTTCAGCCAGTTCTTCACCCAGCACACCGGTACCCCGCTCATCCCACAGTTGGACAACCTGTCCAGAAGGATGCTGTGAGGGACAGTATCAAAAGCCTTACTAAAATCCAGAAGAACTACACCGCTGCCATCCCTTCTTCCACTAGGTGGGTGACCTTATCATAGAAGGACATCAGGTTAGTTAAACAGGACTTT
Organism: Sula dactylatra; assembly: GCA_013389905.1. NCBI lineage: Eukaryota > Metazoa > Chordata > Aves > Suliformes > Sulidae > Sula > Sula dactylatra. The sequence goes on from WEKW01015903.1 coordinate 19,182, forward strand.
CCTTCTGTGAACCCATGTGGACTGCACCTGATGATTGCATTATTCTTTAAATGCCTTTCAGTAGTACCCAGTATAATTTTCTCCACAATAAAGAGAAGTTTCTTCTTCCTTGAATACTGTCTGTAATCTAGTAGTATTAGTATAGGTAAAAAAGAAGTACTATGAAATGAGCTTGTGTGATGTGAAGAATATGCATCAATTATCTGGAAGTAATGAACATCTAATGTCTGTGCTCTTACCCATTGGTAAATGTGAAATAGCTTGTCTCTTGTTAATTTAAAGAAACAGAATTAAACTTTCTTGAACACACACAACTGTGTAAGTAGCTTATGACAGACTAAATTAATTCCTTATCAGATGGGACTAAAAATAATATATCTTAAAGAATAATCCAAAGATATCTTGGAGGAACAGCTAAATGTTAGGGGTCTTTCTTCAGCAAAAAGTATGGAACAAATCCCATTAACTTAATAAATTATATATGTATTTTTAAAACTTAATACATGTTTTTGTTGTTTTTGTTTTGCAGGATACAAAATTATGGATAATAATGGAATATCTGGGTGGAGGCTCTGCCCTTGATCTAGTAAGTAAATTACGTATGATTTTTGTTATTTTACTTCACATAATTATTTTCCTATCTCATAATTCTGGAACTATAATATGTCATTTGTCTATGACAATATTTACGCTCAGTAAAGGAGAAAAAGTGTTTGTCAGTGCCAGGAAAATGTTATTTCCATGAGGCAAGACTGATTATTTGTATAGATGGAAGGGAACTAAGCAACATAATATTGGAAGCAGGATATAAATGTCTTAGAATGCTAATTTTCAGTCAGCTAGAGAGCACTGGTGGCTGAAAATATTTTTTTCTGTCTCTTAATTCTGCCACCACAACTCTTCCTACTGTATACATTTTAATATCTCTTCCCCCCCCCCCCCCCCACGCTCCCGCTCCTCNCCAACAAATAAACAAAAGTTTTCCTGTTTGAAGTCTCACTGAAGTCTAAATAGAGACAGAAACACAATTTAGGCTGGTATGAAAAAATATATTTCAAAGAAATAGGAGGAGCTGTGGACTCCCTCAAGGGTAGAGAGGCCTTACAGAGAGATCTGGATAGACTAGAGAGCTGGGCAATCACTAACTGTATGAAATTTAACGAGTGCCAAATTCTCCACCTGGGATGGGGTAATCCTGGTTACACGTACAAATTGGGGGATGAGAGGCTGGAGAAAGAGATCGGAAAGAGATGGAAAGAGATCTGGGGTTTTGGGCTGATGGCAAGTTGAGTATGAGTCAGTGTGCCCTGGCAGCCAAGAGGGCCAACTGTGTCCTGGAGTGCACCAAGCTCAGCGCAGCTAGCCGGTCAAGAGAGGTGATTGTCCTACCCTACACTGCATTGGTGCAGCTCCACCTTGAGTGCTGTGTGCAGTTTTGGGCGCCTCAATACAAGAAGGGCATCAGACTACTAGAGTGTGTCCAGAGGAAGGTGACCAGGATGGTGAAGGGCCTTGAGGGCAAGACTTAAAAGGAGTGGCTGAGGGCGCTTGGTTTGTTCTGCTTGGAGAAGGCTGAGGGGTGACCTCATAGCAGTCTACACCTTCTTCAAGGAGGGCAGCGGAGGGGAAGGTGCTGCTCTCCTCTCTCTGGTGACCAGGGACACGACATAGGATATGAGGAAATGGAATGAATCTGTGTCAGGGGAAGTTCAGACTGGACATCAGGAAAAGGCTCTTCAGTGAGAGGGTGGTTGGTCTCTGGAAGAGGCTCCCCAGGGGAGTGGTCACGGTACCAAGCCTGTCAAAGTTCAAGGAGCATCAGGACGATGCTGTTAGACATGTGGTTTAGTTTTAGGTAGTCCTGCAAGGAGCAGGGAGTTGGACTCGATGATCCTTATGGGTTTCTTCCATCTTGAGATATTCTGTGATTCTACGATATATTTTCTGTGTTTGCATCCCATGCGTAAATATGCAGTAGAGCCTTGTACATTGTAAATGTAGTGAACTGTATCTGTTCCATTTCTCTTCCAGCGAAGATTTTTGTATCTAATTCTGCAAGGACATCTGCTTATTAAAGTGTGATTTTTTTTTTTTTTTAAATTTTTTTTTTTAATTTAATTTTTTAGAAATATGGTTCAGGATATTTGAAATACTAGATTAACTATGCCAGATAGAGTAACAAAAAATTATCCAGTTTTGAATCATAATTCAAAAGGTTCAGTGCAGATTGTGTTTTCAGTGACTGGATGCTGGCCATTCACTTTACCTATTAAAAAAAAAAATCACATGCCATCTTATATTTATTGAGGATTTTAAAAATACTATTATAGAAATAAAAATGGATGTTTTAAGTATATGAAAATTGCCATACCAATTGAGACCAAACGTCTCTGTAGCCTAGTTTGCTCTTCTCAACTGGGGCAACTAATAAATGACTGAGGAAAGAGCGAAAGGAAAAAAGGCCTGTGTAGAGGGATTCTGCTGGTGACATCCAGAAGACAGGAGGTTGTAGTAAATGCAGGCTTTCTGCATTTATGTTGCCATATCTTTAATTGTAATTACCTTTTAGAACCCATTTATACCTTTAGTTTCCACCTCCTGTTAGAAGGAGCTCTGTGGTTGTTTAGAAATTGATAATGTTCCCCATAAAGTTATGCTGAAAAAAGTTTCTTTATTGTTGTGATAGTTTTTTCCTGACAGAAGAGCAATTAGAAACCGGGTTTGCTTTTGTGCTTCAAAAAGGTATAAAAGAGCAGAAAGAAAACAGATGTTTTTCTTGTCTTTTTTTTTTTTTTTAATCACACACATTTCACTTGTGTGATGACAACATGTTTATTCCCTAAGTTTATTGCCTAGAAATAGTACAAAGTCTTTGGTCACATCCTGAAATGTTATTGAAGAAATTGTGCCACAGAACTGACATCATCATGTAAGTGTATATTAAGCATCTTGTGTGTGTGCTTCATTCATTTTCAGTTTATGTTCTGCTGCATGTTTTCCTAGTTCTAACATGCACATTATGGTTCCCAGCTGGAATCTGTTAGGACAACTGGCACACTTTATCATGTTTCCATACTCAAGGCAAGACTGAATGGGAATCTTGAATTC
>WEKW01015904.1:0-14115 GCA_013389905.1 Sula dactylatra
GGTCTCCTCTCTGAATATTTCTAAAATTTCAGTGTATAGATATTCAGAATGATTTTAAAAGTCTCCTTTTCAGTTAGAAAACTGGCAGTATAAAGAGTTTTGGTTTGCCTAATATTGTACCATGTTTGCACATACTTTTTAGAAATAATATTTATACGTTGCTAACTAATAGGCTGAGGCTTGATTGACGGACCAAAATATTTTTACCTGCAAATCCTAAACCTAATTTAAATCTCATTTCATCTGTTCTAAAGAAGCTTGACTGATTAAAAGCATTTCATTTCATTGCCACACAATGGATATGATCTTAGTGCCACCTTTTTTTAAAAGGTTTTTCAAGGGTAGCCATGAAAGTGAAGCCTGTAGTCCTGAAGGGAGACAGAGTCATATAGTCTTCTAAGTACAAAATTTGAGTGTCTCACCCACAAATAACAATGCCAAAAGTTGAAAAATAAGACAGCTTAGTGCTGGTGTCCTTTAAAAATGCACCTTGAAACTAACTGACTAAAAGTTATCATCATCATAAGGGTGAGTGTCAAGATAACATCTATCAGAAGAACAAATGTTTTAGGGTGATGATGGTAAGAATGCAACTCTTTCTTCTCTGGGCTAACCAGCTTAGATTTATGCCAGTGATCTGAAGTTACTTGTTGTCATATGATTTGGGCAGTATGAAAGAAGTTAAGTTAATATCAGTTTGAGTGATGTATGCTTTGGAGGAAGAGGTAATATGGTTTTTGTAATAACTGGTATACTTGGGAAAAAATGGACAAGTTTCTGATGTGTCAGCCTTTCCTCTAAAGTATAAAGGGCAGGGGTTGAACAGGCATAGAAGCTGAACTGATGTGTCGCTAGATGGAGGCATATTGTCAAGGCATTTATGGAATTATGTTTTGCTATTTCCCATGTACTAATTGTTTTGTGCGTGAGGTTTTAGCCTCTAAAGTTGACAGTCTGGTAGAAGTCACATGAGTCTTTCTGAGGGAGAAGGAATAGCTCTATGTAAGTGTTAAGAAAAATAGTTTCTGTACATGGAATGATAATGCAAATTACAAATGGATCAGAGAAATGTACTGGTCTATGTAAATCTGTGTGCTTTGATTGTCCAGGAAGGTGGGAAAATTCCTATTCCTTATTGGTTCATCTAAGTCTGTATCTTATTTCTGGCAGTGCCAGGACAAGATATGTGAAGGAGACATTGGAGGTTCTGTAGATTCTATAATTTGGACATTTTCCCCCTCCTGTGTTAACTAGCAGTGGAACTGTGCTGCAGGGTAGCACTCTCTTATATTACAAAGGAAGTCTGTTGCTCCTGTCTGATAGAACTTTGGATATTTTTGTATTTACTCAAACAAATACCTAATGTGAGTCTCCACCAGGATCTCTGTGAAGTCAGGTTTCAGTGAATCCCTCTCAATTTTTTATTTACCTGATGTGATTTTGTTGGGTTTTTTAACATAGCATTGTAAGGATTGGCACTGCCTGCCCATTGCATTAATTCAGCTCACTCCTTCAATAACTTTTTAATTTATTAGCCAATTTGAGAGAAAAGCAAGGACTCAAATATATTCAGTGTCTGTGAACTTTGTGGAAATTTGTGGCTGGGTCAAGAAGAGACTCCCAAGTGAATACCCCTACAGAGGGAGAGATCACTCAATGGTTTGGGTGATGCGTTCGGCTGGCCGATACACAGATATTTGGAAACCAGCCACAAGATGCAGGGAGGCACCTGAAAGAGAATGAGCATTTTAGAAGAATGAGAAGAGTAAATAAAGGTGAGAAATATAGATACTGGGGTAGGACGTGTGGTGACATAAGGAGAATGGGACAGAATTGCAGAAGAAAACAACAGAGAATACTTGAAGGGAGTTGGTGTTTCTGTGGAGGTGGGACATGTACCTGAAGAAGTAAAGGCTTTCTATTAAACGTGCTTTCTATTTCTTTAATTATTCTCATTGTTGTGGTTTAATCCCAGCCAGCAACTAAGCACCACCCAGCCACTCACGCACTCCCCTGTGGTGGGATGGGGGAGAGAATCAGAAGAGTAATTGGAAAAAACTCCTGGGTTGAGATAAAGACAGTTTAATAGGTAAAGCAAAAGCTGTGCACACAAACAAAGCAAAACAAGGAATTTATTCACTACTTCCCATGGGCAGGCAGGTGTTCAGCCATCTCCAGGACAGCAGGGCTCCATCACGTGTAACGGTGACTTGGGAAGACAAACGCCATCACTCTGAACGTCCCCCCCTTCCTTCTTCTTCCCCCAGCTCTATGTGCTGAGCATGACGCCATATGGTGTGGGATATCCCTTTGGTCAGTTGGGGTCAGCTGTCCCAGCCGTGTCCCCTCCCAGCTCCTTGTGCCCCCCCAGCCCCTCGCTGGTGGGGTGGGGTGAGGGGCAGAAAAGGCCTTGGGGCTGTGTAAGCCCTGCTCAGCAGGAACTAAAACATCCCTGCATTACCAACACTGTTTTCAGCACAAAACCAAAACACAGCCTCATACTAGCTGCTGTGAAGAAAATTAACTTTACCCCAGCCAAAACCAGCACATTCTGGTGTTGAGCCTGTTCTTCTTTTAGATAAGCAGGACAAAACTGCTCAGAGTATTTTAGTGAGGGCATTCAGACATTTTAATGTTTGAGGACTAGTAACAGCCTTCCTGTGCTTCTCAACTTTTTTTTTATTGTCTGTAGTTGTGCATAGAGAAGCTTTCCATTTATTTCCCCCCCTTAAAGAAGAGAATTAAATTGTTTCCCAGCAAAGTACAGGCATAGATTATTTTGGCAATGTATACAAATTTGCATTTCTCAGCAGTTAACTTTCTGTCTTCTCAGATTTCCACGTCATCAAGAACCTGATTCTTCACAATGTTCTCAGATTTTCCTTAGTCTGAGCATATATTTTAGCCTGTGAGTATGTCCATACAACCTGTCACACCTCCTTTATAGACATTATTAGATAATCCAAAGATTGTAAGGGATCCCATATGTAAGCAAGAGCACTGAAAGATAACCATTATTTATATCATTGTAATTGCAGGAGGAAAAGGGAATTCTCCTTACTGCTATTTTTAAGTTAAATATCAACATTTTAAGTAACACAAGTGTTTATTGGTAACAAGTGAAAAATTTGTTGATGGAAAAGTTTAAGATAAACAGTAGGGAGGAAATGCTTGCATGTGACTAAATGTGATCAGAATATTTTTGTTCAATCATTTCTTGAATTTACTCTCTGTAAATCAGTGTTGTCACTACCTACAGTCCAAGGAAAAAGATAGGCAGTAGGCATGTGGCAGTCAGAAATGAGTGCTTCTAGGAGGTGCTGGACACTCCTCCCTCTCCCCAGGCTGCCCGGTTCACCTCTTATTGCCTTTGCTAATATTGTCCTGCACTGCATGTGAAAACCTCCTGGAAATGGATATTGGTAGGAGTTTCCCGACCAGTACAACTGCAGCAGAGATCCACTGCGCCAGCAGGAGAGGAGAATTTAACCCCTATTCATACAGCTTCTTTCTCACTATAATGAAGATGCGCTTTGAGAAATAGAATACCTTTGACACTGTATTTACCATTCATGTCTACTATGAACAGAATTATTTTATAGACAGACACATTGTTCTCTCACGTATTAATTTTTTTAAATGCATTTCACTTCTGCTGACAAGCCATTAAAATTCAACATTTAAATGTCACGCTTTGGCATGTAATTTGCTGTCATGAAAACAACTATGGATTTATTTTCTGGTGAGATTCTTGTTAAGTATTGAGCAATATGTCAAAACCAAAAAGTGTCGTGATTTCTTAAAGGGGGAAAAAGGAGAAATCCCTAAATGGTATGAAATATTAAAAATTGCCTGCACCGATAGGAAGAGTTTTAACAGTATTGTGCATTTTTTTTTCAGTATGGAAAAGGCAATATAATTGTTCTAGTGGGTTGGAGTTTTGATATAATCCTGAATAGGTCAGACCAATAAAAATGTAACAGTTAATTATTGAAGCAGAGTTCAGTCAGTTCTTGAATGGGAGACCATCAGTGATAAACTGAAGATGCTATACAAAGCAGTTGTTTTGTTGCTGTTCCTTTTTATTTTTTTTCTTCTTTCTGAGTCTACTTAACTTTAAACCAATAATCCACCATGGCTCTAAAGATGAGTGTGCTGTTTCAGGCACAGATGCCACTATTGAGTATAATGCCTTGATCCCCTCTGGATTTTAAAGATGATAGACACCTTTTGCAAGAAGAATAATATAAATTTCGGTGACTGACACAAACTTAATTTGGACAATTTTCTTTCCTAAATTCCTCCCACACCCATATAAAATCCATTATACTTATTTAATCATTGTCCTTATCAGCTGTTCAGTTTTGCTTTATACTACCAGACAGGCACTGTATTCCAGCCCACATAGGGCAACATATTAATCTCAGCTGAAAAAGCTATAATTTTCCACTGCTTTTGTACTAAAAGTTGTTGGTAACAGTAATAAAAATTATTTTATGCTTAATACTTTTTGATTTAGTAATATTTTGAAAGTTCAGCTAACAGCTTATTTTTTATTCCCACATTATCCATAGAAATTGCTTTATTCCTCTCATTTTCTTAACACTAAAATATATATGAAGTGAAACCAGATAGTATATTTGCTATTTTGAAATATTTTCACTGTAAACTATTTTCCATGATGTGCAATAACATATTTAATAACAGATAATGTGATTACTTTCTTAGATAAATGTTATATTGTATTCCAGGCTCCTGTAAACTTCCCCCCCAAGTGATTTCTCTTTTTTTTCTCTTCTGTTTTTCATTTTTACTGGAAGCTATAACAGTATGCATGGATTTGGTGTGGCTACACAACAGATTTTCACATGAAAAGTACTTTGAAAGATTTTTAGTAACATTATCTTTCTGTCAGGTTACCCTTTCTTTCAAACAGCCCTTTTAGAAATTCTGTTAAAATGTGTGTGTCTAGTGTCAGGAGCATCAGATATAGGCAGGGATGCGCAAGTGTTCAAAATGACCTGTCATTGTGAGAGGGATGTGGTAAAGAACATTATGCTACTTTGAAAGAAACCTATCTGTGCTAAAGACTATAAGAGTATGGAAAAATGGGGGAAAAATGCACATCTATAAAATTTTTAAATGCAATTGTGAATTTTATTTTGAATAAAGAATAATTTTTAGAATTAAAATTAATATTATGGCAATGGTTGTTGCAGAAAACTCCCAACCTGGATTTTGCTTTTAAAAGTCCTTCCACACTCTGTTACAGAAATCAAATATTAAACAGAGAACAAAACCTGTCTTGTGTAAGGAAAGATGTGTGCATTATACAGGCACGTTAGCAGTCGGTGGAGATGGAGCCCAGGGATTTGGCACCGAGGGCACTAACCTTGTTACTGCAGGCAGAGAGGTAATCATGTAGCTCTACAAAGAAGTTATAATTGTTAACGGAGTTAATGAACAAAGCTTCTTCCCAAGGCCTCATTGGCATCCTGGTTGCTTTTACAACAAAATCACGTTGCAGTTCTAGCAAAGCACATGTTCTTTGAGAGCCAAGACTGGTACTGGCTGAATGGAGGCAGAGTTACATGAAGGGGAGAATACTCTGCTTTTAACAAGGGAAGGCAAATATGATAAACTGGAAATGAGAGCTGGAAAACATCCAATCCCCTTCTTAATTAAACCTCAGGTTGAGTCAGGCTCACCTGGACAGGCTGCTCTGCTTGGAGCAGTGACTAGGAAGGGCCAGGTGAGAAGCAGCGGGGGGCTGTATGAAATCTCACCGTGATTGTGATAGGCAATTGGGCTACAAGGTTTATGGGATGAATCCTGCTGTTGCACTTACTCCTGGTCATCCTGCTCAAAGCAGATTAGGGTGCTCACTTAAACCTGGGGGACTTAATGGAAAACTGACCTACATGATAGCCTCCATTTAGAGCCTATCAGAGATCAAACCATGTTATGGCAAGTAGAAACAGCATAATAAGAAATTACCTAATAGCACAAATACCAAATAAAACAACACAATGAAGTAAATAGCTGTCATTGAGAGCTATTTTTCATTTTCTCTTTTTCATTGTTCCTTTTGAAGAAAGACCCAGTTCAGAGTTTTAATCTATTTCTTTTATCTTCTGCTCTTCTTGTGGATTTTGGAAAAGGCAAGATTAGTGCAGGAAAGAGAAAATCCAGTGCCTGCTTGTGCTTGCTATAAACTGTAAATACCATTTAAGCAAAAACAGTGCTCAGAACACTCTAAATCAAGTCCCTATTCTCCTCCTACACCTCATCTCTGATTTTTGTTCCCCTTACTGCCATAGAGATGAATACACAAATATTTTTATTACCAGGTCATGATGTTCAGCTTTCAGCAAACTCAGCCACTTCAAGTGAGTGGACTTTCAAGTCCAGGTAGAAATTGTAATGTTAAAATAATTAGTTAAAATTTCTAAGATGTATTTGTCTTTGTAAGAGAAGTAGAATATGCTTTTATGTCTTTGCATCCTGGTTAGCACTGAACAAGATAGCTTGGGCAGGGTTCAATATAACTGTATCAGCAGTTACTGGGTTAATTAGCCCTACTAAGCTCTACAGTGCTTCGTTTTGTACATCCTATAGCTTTGCCAGTGCCAGCTTAACTATCTCTTCATGGTAGTCCATTTGCTGTGTAGATATACTAGTTATTGTCAATTTTAGAACCTCTCTTTTTTGTTTTATTTTGGCATTAAAAATGCTAAAATCTTTCCTTAAATGATCAGATTTTTCAGGTATAATTTTGGTGCTTACCCTGTTTATTATATTTACTTAAGTTTTGCTTAATTTTAGTGATTTCATCATATTCATCATTAGAAGTAGAGTGGGTTGTGTATTATTCCTTAAATAGATTTCTGAACAAGTCCTGTGTGTATGGACTTCCTGCTATAAACTAGCTTAGAATATCTAAGACTTATCAAGGTTGCTGTTTTTCTTTTTTCACAAAGGAAATATTTTGAGTTTATTGATAATGTACCATGGGAATCTAACCACTTACAGTAAAATTTAGTCTGTACACAAGGAACTCTTACAAGGCCAGTATTTTGGAATTCACTCTATGCATCAGTTGTCTAGTGCCTCCCCCTGAGGATTCTTTTCGTTTGATGTGGTAGTGAGTTTACATGCAAGACCTTTATTTTAAAACATTTTATTTACTAGAGTTTTGTAGGCTTTAAGATTTGTGATCCAGTTCTATACGGACTGTCCAGTTTACAAAAACCTGCCTACCAAAATCTCTGGCTTTGCAGCTGGTTTCGGTAGAGAAGCCAGTGCATGAACAGGCCCAAGACTGAATGATGAACAGTTGAATTCAATGTTATCCAAATTAGTGAATCAATGCTTTTGTATTTTGGCTGAAGTATATAATCATCATCCTCCTCCTCCATCTCTAATGAGTAGATAATTCAAGGTTTAGATGGCCTTTAAAACACCTCTTTTTGCCACTCCCAGCTATAAATGAATGGGCTTAGCATTAGGTGCTTCCCCATGAATGCCTTTTAAATGGGAAATGAGGGCTAGATTAGCCTTATATCACCTTGTGCACAAGGAGGAATTTTACCTAGTAGATTTGGGAGGAATTAAGCTGAGAGGAAAAGATAAAGATCTTTTTTTTTTTTTTTAGAAGAGTGATGAAAAAGTTTTGCCAATGATAAGTGTTCTTCTGTCCATATCTCCAAGGATTATAATGTTATTACTAGATAAATGATTCAAGCCTTTGCACTGCCCATACTGGACCTGAAGTGCTCACCAGGGAGATGGTCTGATTAGAGACATAGCCCTTTTACTTTTCATAGAACATTCTGCATCCCAAAACACAACCTCTTTCCTCCCATTTACATGGCATAGACTGATAGTTAGTGCTGTCTAAATGCTGCAAATGAGCTTCTTGCTACTCTACCAGTTTCTAGGAGTCATAGATTATATTCCCCGGCCTAAAGCTGTTTACTGCATCCATCATCAATACCATTAAATGGTAGTTCATCTAATCTGCCTGAAGGGACAGGAGTGAATTTTGTTGAGGTACTCTCAGACAAATGATTGTACAATATACATTATTTCTCCACAGCTATTTATAAATACATTTTAAGGAAAAACTAAAGTACTGTGGGAAAACTAATTGGCTTCATAAGAAGTAACAAATTAATATTATATTACATGCAAAACATCACATTCATTCAACAGCTATACAAGCAATCAGGCACTGCCAACATGGATGTCACATTCAGATATTACTTCTACACTGATGTGTGTCTAAATGCATGCATGATAATGTCTCTAACTGCATGAACACATATAAAATTTTACTATTTTAAAGTCTTAATTCAGAGCTAGACATTTATTTCCTCAGCTGAGAATGGCCAATTCATATGACTGGGACTGAGCAAGACCTTGTTTCTGAAAGGCATGGGCTAACTCCAGTGTAGAGCAAAGAAAGCAAGTTCCCTTCAAAAGCAGCTTGTCATTTTGCAGAAGGAAGCCTCAGTGCCTTACACTGAATTATAGAAATCTGTGTCATGAAAAAAAGGCTCTCTTCTCCCATGGGCATGGCAATAAAGTAAATATATCTAAACAAGTTCTTTGAAACATTCCACAGACTTTTCTGCAAGATCACACATTGTTAGATGAAAGAACTGCTCAATGCCATTTTTTTTCCAAAGATTTGCTATTAAGATCAAATTCAAAACCAAATTACTTTCAGTACAAGATAGTCTGATAGATAATTTTCTGGCTTATTTTCTATTTTCAGACCGCAATTTTTCAGCTTTAGTACCATTCCAAAGAGTGAAGCATGCATATAAAAGGAAAGGGAGTATTTTGACTTTCTCTTGAAATGCCAATTAGAGTACTGAAATTCTTTTTAAGAAAGAAAAAGAGAATAATCTTAGAACCCCAAACCTAGAAAAGATTATTCCAAAAGGAATTGCTATCCTGTGAATTTGGGATGGGGTAAAAGCCCAGAATAGAAATTATTATGTGAGAGAAATGGCTGTATGTGGTTCTGTTTCCTACTGACTTTTTTTTAACTGAGGCAAATTTTTGAGGGCTAAGCACATTGGAAGGAAGGGAAGAAATCCAGAGAAATGTGAGTCTCGTATGGATTTAAGCTTCACATTGATCATTGTTTAAAATTGTCTTTGAAAATATTTTCTCTGAAATGGATTGTGCGACTTGTATTTGAGTACCCTGTGTATTTACATTGTGATTCACTGGAAAGGCAGTTATGATTCCATTAATACGTCTGGCTGTTTTCTTAAATTTTGAGTAATGTGGCAAAATGTGCCACTTTTTTACCTTAAATTGGAATAAATGAATTAAGGAGTGTCGTAACAGCACTATTGAGCCAGAGCAAATTGCAGGACGACAGATTTAGAGTAGAGCTAAAGCAAGTGATTAGTTCTTGAACCTGACGGTGCACAAGTCCATGGGACCTGATGAGGTGCACCTGCGGGTTACGATGGAAACTGGTGGATGAAGTTGCTCAGCCACTATCCATCATATTTGAGAAGTTGTGGCAGTCTGGTAAAGTTCCCACTGACTGGAAAAGGGGAAATATAACCCCTATTTTTAAAAAGGGAAAAAAGGAAGACCCAGGGAACTACAGGCCAGTCAGTCTCACCTCTGTGCCCAGCAAGATCATGGAGCAGATCCTCCTGGAAACTATGCTGATGCAAATGGTGAATAAGGAGGTCATTGGTGACAGCCAACATGGCTTCACTAAGGGCAAATCATGGCTGACAAATTTGGTGGCCTTCTGTGATGGGGTTACAGCATTGGTGGATAAGGGAGGAGCAACTGATGTCATCTACCTGGACTTGTGCAAAGCATTTGACGCTGTCCTGCACGACATCTTTGTCTCTAAATTGGAGAGTCAGGGATTGGATGGACTGACCACTCAGTGGATAGGGAATTGGCTGGTTGGTCGCACTCAAAGAGTTGCAGCCAACGGCTCAATGTCCAAGTGGAGACCAGTGACGAGTGGCGTTCCTCAGGGGTTTGTACTGGGACCAGTGCTGTTGAACATCTTTGTCAGCAACATGGACAGTAGGATTGAGTGCACCCTCAGCAGGTTTGCCAACAACACCAAGCTGTGTGGTGCAGTTGTCACACTGGAGGGAAGGGATGCCATCCACAAGGACCTGGACAGGCTGAGAGGTGGGCCTGTGCAAACCTCACGAAGTTCAACAAGGCCAAGTGCAAGGTCCTGCATATGGGTCAGGGCAATCCCAAACACAAATAGAGGCTGGGCAGAGAACGGATTGAGAGCAGCCCTACGGATGAAGGACTTGAGGGTGCTGGTTTAGGAGAAGCTCAACATGACCCAGCATTCTGTGATTGCAGCCCAGAAAGCCAACTGTATCCTGGGCTGCATCAAAAGAATTGTGACCAGCAGGCTGAGGGAGGTGAGTCTCCCCCTCTACTCTGCTCTGGTGAGACCCCACCTGGAGTGCTGCGTTCAGCTCTGGGGCCCCCAGCATAAGAAGGACATGGACCTGTTGGAGCGAGTCCAGAGGAGGGCCATGAAGATGATCTGAGGGCTGGAGCACCTCTGCTATGAAGGCAGGCTTGAGAGAGTTGGGGCTGTTCAGCCTGGAGAAGAAAAGGCTCTGGGGAGACCTGATAGCAGCCTTCCAGTACCTGAAGGAGGCCTACAAGAAACCTGGGGAGGGACTTTTTACAAAGGCATGTAGTGATAGGACAAGGAGTAATGTTTTTAAACTGAAAGAGGGTAGATTTAGATTAGATATAATGAAGAACTTCTTCACTCTGAGAGTGGTGAGACGCTGGAACAGGTTGCCCAGAGAAGTTGTGGATGGCCCATCCCTGGAAGTGTTCAAGGCCAGGTTGGATGGGGCTTTGAGCAACCTGGTCTAGTGGAAGGTGTCCCTGCCCATGGCAGGGGGGTTGGAACTAGATGTTCTTTAAGGTCCCTTCCAACCCAAACCATTTTGTGATTCTAAATATCAGGATTTCTCATTTGTGAGAAATTCTAACATTTGAAAGATGTTGGTTTTAGGGATATGGATTGATGAATGGATGGAAATTTTGATCATTCCTAAATAAATTTTATATAACTCATTATTTTAGAACTCCCAGAGGCTTGAGAAGCACCATCTACTTGAAGTCCTCAGAGTTTCAGCTCCCATGGATTGAAGAATTGCCAGGATTGCCTAGCTCTCTGCTTGCAGGCTGGAGCTTCCAGGGTTTCTTGTATAGCTTTTCTTTCTAGGTGAATGGGTAGGAGAGCAAGTTGCTGTGAAATACTTTCCAGAATGTTTTCTGAACAGTGTCCCTATCTCTGAAAAGTTAAAAGCTAATACAAGCTTCAAATCATGCCCCCTTTTAAGTAGTCACTGTTTTCTGCTCAAAGCTAACAGCAGTACAATAAAGCTACAGGCTTTATTTTTCCAACTTTGTTTTTTCTCAGTATGTGGAATTGTCTCATTAGGCATCTTACAGACCTAAAGCTGAAATATTCTCCAGTAGTGCTGAGGAACTACCCCAGGTATGTTACACCTCCCTGATAGAAAATCAAATGAGATGGAAAGAAGAGATTGTTAATTGTTGGAGTGGGGAGAAAAAGCATTTGTGTGAGGGAGCATTAAACTCTAAATTGCATTAATATTGGTTAAACTATTTTGTGTGGAAATTAAGCAAAACTGATAACATGCTGTAGGGCTTGGAGATGTCATTAGAAAGCATGTTCAAACTCTATCATGGCCAGTGATCATCTGGTGATTGCCCTTGTGATTTCTGGTAAATTTGATGGCTGTGGGTCATGTCTTTGAAGGTATTTGCATAGTCAGAGTTATTTTTACATGGCAGCATTTGACAACAGTTAAACTAGTGCTGTGAACTACTATGATTACTCTCTGCCTTTGATTAGCAGGAGGAATGTCTTCCTGTGACAATATTCAGATGCTTACCTGAAATACAGCGTCTTGTGGTGGTATTTTTCACCTCTTAAAAGATTTCATAATCCCCACTGAAACAATACTGATTCCAAAGTTTTGTTTCAGAATCTAAGATACTTAAAATGAAAAAATCAGCTGTCATTTATTCATTATGTAAAGTTGTCATGCAGGTACATAAATTGTGACTTTATTATTTTTTTGAAAGTCAAGAGAACAACAAGGCTAAATAAGATTAAAATCCTCCATTAATTTACAGTGATTCTTACCAGCCTTATCTATTTTCCTGTTGAGATGGATAGGATAATGTTCATAACTTTGCAAATAATAAGATAAAATAAGCTTACTAGATGATGAAGGAAGTGGTAGCTTCTTTTTCATTGGTGGTTTAGCTGCTGCTCTAAATAGTGTTAATTTTTGCATGAAGATGGGACCCCCTTGTATTAAACATGATACAAAGACATAATGAGAGATTGTTCTTCCCCCATTGACTGAATCAAAGAAAATTATATAATAAATAATGGTAGAAGTTATAACAGTGATGTTCCAAAAGCCCCCAGATGCTAAGTGGTGCTATCAGACACACTACCCAGGTCATTAATACCTGATCACTGAACAGCAGTGCCCCTCCTGGTAGTCCTTATCTGAGATCTCAATCGGTCGTTTCATAAAAAACCAGCCTGATGACAATCCTGGTTTTGTACTTTCTGCAAGGTTATGGTCCCACCTAATAATAGGACATTCTTTTGATTCCCAAAAGGATAATTTTCATGGAGTTCAAGTTGTCAAAATGTATTATTAGGATGGTTGGAGGAAGAATATAAAGCTTTCAATAATCATTAGGTGAAGCTGGCAAAGATATATACATGGAGACACCTGGTTTAGTGCAGAAGGTGAGGGATGATGAAGGAGAACAGTAAGACATGACACTCGAGTAAGGCTGTTTGCTATATGCCCCTTTCTAAGTATGCTGTGAATCCTCTTAGCACATAATGACCTCTATCTTGTAACTTCTCTCAGCTGTTGCTGTGCGCTGTTGGCAACTTCAGTGCAGTGGAGAGCCAGGCTGGATTACTGTGAGCGACTGAGTTACAGAGGGAACTACTTGGTTTGGGTCAAGAATAATAAAAACATAGGAAGACAAAGTTTCTTACCTGCAAATAGGACTTGGAGGGAAACACTGCTTTTGAATTTTTCAGTGGAAAGAATTAGGATTATGGTGGCTTGAATCGCTGTGAGTTTATCCTTTATGTGACTAAGGTGGATTGCTTTGTACTGTCAATGTGCAGAAGATGCTGCTGAACCTGAGACTGGCTGGGTGTTGCTGAATAGTTTACTTTTTTGCAATCACTCTGGAATTAATGGACTCTTCAAGTATCACTACATACTTGAGTTTCAGTCAAAACATCAGTAATTATTACAGCTCCTCTTCTGATTATCAGTAGCTTTCTTCCGTTGTCTGTTTCCTTTTTGAATGAACTTCTTTGTAGCCATTGTACCAATCAATACTGTGGAGACTTAAAAAAAGGGAAAAGGAACTGAACATAATGCCAGTAATCAGAAGGGTTATTGTATACAAAGGGGGTGAAAACTAGGTCTTTCTCCATGTTCCATATGATAGAATCCTCCTTTGTGTTACTCTGTTTTGATCTTACTATGAACTGGAGAGTTAGAGGTGAGCAGTTAGTGACAGGCATGCTGAGCTACCACACACTGTCCATTACCTCGGTGAAGGAAAAGAAAGCCAAGATGGCTTTGACCTCAAACTGTAAGATACGTTTTCAGACTTACCAGGCTTTTCTGTTCTGTATTGTTGGGATCATTTCCTACTGAGGCAGATACAGCCAGAGAAAAGAATATATGTTTTCAAATATGTTACACTGCCTTTATTGCTTCTTCCATGCATTGAGGTGACTGCTTGGAGGAAATTGTTGATCACTTGAGAAACTTTTACTGGTCTCTTGCTGGGACACATAAGGTTCAGTTCCCCCATCTCTCTGGTTCAAGGCAGTCAGAAAAATAATGCAAAAAATATAGGGCTATTCAAAGGCACAGAGGGCTCACAACTTCAGAAAAGTAACTGAAATGAACAAGACTATAGCCTAGATTTCATAGTGAAAATCGCTATCGTATAAAGAGTTTAGTGTGTGCATACTAGCCGGTTACATAAAGG
>WEKW01015906.1:0-25000 GCA_013389905.1 Sula dactylatra
AAAAAAGCATTATGAAGAAATACGTAAGCATCATAAATAACCCTACTCAATAAATCACACGTGTCAACTTTTAGTTCTGCTTCGACACTGGTAATTTTGGTATGTTATCTATCTCATGATTAGCATCTTGTAAGATTAAATTGCTAAATTTTAACACTGATTTCTTCCCTAAATCATAAAGAACATATATTTATATCTGTACACACACACATATATACACTTCTTTCCTATTCATGCAACTCATCTATTTTCCTTCAAACTGCAGGAAGAGGCTTGGCCCTTGCAACTGCTCAGGCTTGCAAATTCCCTTGCCTTCCTCATAATTTTCTGCTCCTCCTCTCCCCAGACCTTTTATCTGCACTGTGCAGATCCTTCCTTCCTCTTCTTTTAAACAGAAACCTTTACAGTCATGATGCACTCTCTGTGTGTCCACTGTATCATGACCCACCTTGCTTCCAGGGTTCTACATTTTTATCAAGTCATGGATTCTTACCATGCAGTTTTACAAGAAATTCATTTGTTTTATATTATCAAATTAGCATTACTCTACACTGTCAGGTCCTGCTATGTCTTTGTCCTTTTTTCTTTACAACTTTTTATTGAAGCCGGTGCAAACTTGGTGTTGCACCCAAATGGGTAAAATTAGGTTGAGTTCCCAGGTTAAGATCAGCTTAAGTTCTAGGTTTTCATAATTTTCAATGTCAGTTTTGGGTAGCTCCATCCCACCTTAAATCTGAAAATGAATCTTTAAAACATTAAATTCATACTTATAGTTCTAGTTTTTATTTGTTCTGTAATTTATATAGTTCTATTTTTATAGTCCTATTTATTTATATTTTATTTGCATTTAATACATAGGAATTACATTATTTTCCCTTACTATTTTTGATATACTTCACACTCTGTTTTAACTTCATTAAGAAAAAAGTACATAAATGTTTGAAATTTATATCGTACACATAGACACATTTTATTTGGAAGGTAAACTCCATACTCCTATTTATTTATTTACCACTTGATTGGGGTTTCTCATGTCTTTGAATTGGGATATTGGCATACAGTGTATTCAGATTTTTACACAGTTTTGTAGCTCACATTTAAAATAAAAAATGTAGAAAGTGTCTTTTTTTAAGGGCTAATTTTTACAAAACATCATGACCACAGTTTCTATTTTAGCTATTACTGTGTTAGAGGAGTTTTAAATTAATATTAGCATGAACGAGTAGAGTTGCATGTAACTGAAGTGATTCCAGTACCCCAAGACTCTATGATCTTAAAAATGTTATTGAATCAGAGAAATCACTAGTTTAATGTTGATTGGTAATCCTAAACAAGTTTCTAATTTAAGGTGGAAGTAGCAGGAAAAATAATCCAACTAGTTTCAGGATGGAGCTTGCTTAGTTAAGATACATCTGCAACATCAAGGAATGATACAATGACATCAAATACACCTTCCAGGATGTTTTCCTAAAGTAAAGAAAATGCAAAGCAATAATTGAAAAATACCACTATTCCTCTTTTTGCCTGAAAACTTCTGAGTATAGAAGATAGTCCTTTTATAAACTGCGAAGACACAGTTCAGTCAAGTTTAGCTGATCTATTCAGTCTTGCCTGGAAAATTCAGTGTGTGCTAACTTCACAAAGGACAACTTGAAAACACATTCAGCGCTCAACTAACACCATAAACATCAAGGCTTATACTAACATGAATTAAAAATAACTTTTTTCCTCAAAGTTGGTACCTTATTTGCAGAAGTCTACATACTTTTAGCATCTCACTCTACTCAGTAGGTACTGTCTCAGAACTCAACCTTTAAGATTTTTGTAGTTGTCTTCCCTGAAAAATGTGTTTTTATAATCCAACCTTTAAACTTAATACATTTCATTTCTTCACTGATACTGAAAAAAACCCAAAAGCATATATTGGAATTATTTCAGTCAAGACCTTGAAATCTATACAAACAGCATGTATAGGTTTTACAGTGCAACACAAACGGCACTTAATTTATATTATAAACACATAACAAAGTTTACCCAAGTCTACTTAAAATTTGGTATTTTTCTTATAACCAGTATATATATCAATGTATTCAGTTTATGCAACCATAAAAATAGCAAAGATCTATTTTCCTGAGAGTACATACTGCGGTGGGCTAACCTTGGCGAACAGAAGAACTCCCACTCAGCTGCTCACTCATTCTCCCTCTCAGCAGGACAGGGGAGAAAACAGAAAAAACAGGAACAAGAAATATTGTCAAGTTAAAGACAGGGAGGTCACTTACCAATTACTGTCACAGACAAAACAGACTAAACTTAGGGAAAATTCATTTATTGCCAATTAAAATAGATTTGAGTAGCAAGAAACAAAAGGACAAACATGAAGACAACACCTTTCCACCTCTACTTTCCCAGGCTCAATTCGTTCCTTCATTGTTAGCTCCAGTATGCCCCCAACAAGCAACACAGTGGGGATGGGAGGTGGAGGGTTACAGTCAGTGCGTAACAGTTTCTCTCTACCACTCCTTTCTCCTCACACTTTTCCCCTCATTCTAATGTGGGTCCTCTCCACAGGCTGCAGTCCTTCATGAGAAAATCGGCTCCAGTGTGGACTGCCCACAGTTCATTCAGGGAATATCCATCTGCTCCAGCGTGGCGTCTTCCACAAGCCGCAGTGTGGATATCTCCTCTAGCACCTGGAGCACCTCCGCCTCCTCCTTTCTTTCTTCCTCCTCCCTTCTTTCTTCCTCTTCCTCCTCCTCTTCTCCCTTTTCTACCTCTCTGACCTTGGTGTCCCCGCTACAACTTCTCACTCTTTTTTTCCCTTCTCTGCCAGTGTGGTGGTTTTGCCCTTTCTTAAATATGTTTTCCCAGAAGCTCCACCAGTTTGGATGATGGGGTTAGCTGTGTCCTGTGGTGAGTTTGTTGGAGTTGGCTGGAATCATTTGTGTCCAGCATGGGGCAGTCCCTACAGCTGACCCGGTGTCAACATTTTCACATCTACACCCAATACACATCCAAAGGAAAAAGAATTTCAATGCTTACCTGCCTCCTTCTGACAATGCAACAGAATATTTAAACATACCAGGATGAAACAAATTTTAACAGTGCCATAGAGGAAATATATTAATTTAAAATAAAGAAATTGCCTGCATAAGATAGAAAAGACCTAAATTTTCTACACAAGTTTCTATTGCAGGAAGCAAAACTATATAACTCTAATACACAGTGACAAGAAATATTTTCTGTTCTATCTGTTATGGATAAGTTAGATGACAGCTGTTGAGTTTAAGTTTTATTATTTGTCAGGAATGTATAACTTAAGGAAAATTCTTTTATTTTTTGAGGACTTTCAAAATAAATAATCTCAATTATCAACTAATCATTATTACTAATCAATCTCAGAGTTCTGAGGAAGCTTCCAGGGGACTAGAAAAAAGAAAATAGTTTACTAATATTTTTAAAAGTAAATGGGATAAATAGGTTAAGTCTGTGTCAGTTAGCCTCATACTGAGCCCAAGCAAAATCATGCATAAACCAGCAGAATGAATAAAAATGTAATATACAGAAGTATTACTAATGAGTAAATTAAAAATAGCTCATCGTACATTTTATAACTTGTTAAAACTGAATTTGAAAAAAAAAATTATTGATTCAACATTTTAAGATACATAAAATAATTAATAATATTAAAAAGTATTTGGCTTTGTTTAAAAAAGCGAAGCAACAACCTGTGTTTTTAAAGAGATCCTGCAGATATCTGTTATTCAATAATGTGAAAGAAGGTAAAAAGGAATACACTCACAGTGGTATGATTAGCTTGGCTGATTTAGTAGCATGGGTGCATTTGAAAAAGGTACATTTTAGTAATAGCCAAACTTACAGTCAGGCAGACAGAAGACTGAAAGTGATCTCAAGCACAAGATGGGAAACTGGAGAAGTTGATTTCATTGTCTAATTTGATATTCAGTTTTGTTTTGGAATGGAGGACAATTGCAAGAGAAGAATAAGTATACTAGGAAAGTCAGGATGATATGGTTTTTAAAATACTTTAAAACATAAAAATTAGAATAATTTAAAAGATAAAATAATGTTTTAGTGAATAGTAATTGAATTTCAAAGCATGATTCAGCACCTTTGCCCCTATAGAAAGGATTAAGCCATATGCATGTCCTCTGAGGCACATCATAACAGAATCTTCAACAGAACAATAACTTGGCTCGTATTTTCAAAGCAGAACTGTAGGATTACCAAATATGTTGTTTAATTATCCTTGAGGACTTTGTGACTGGAATAATGGAAAGAAACAAGGTGGAAGTAGAAATCAGATTTATAGAAAAATCCCTTGAAGGTGATTTAAAGCACAGTATCTTACAGAACCAAATGTTCCTTCCAAAAAGCCAGTTAAGATTTTATGTACAAATTGTCATGGTTTTAGCCAGGATAGAGTTGATTTTCTTTACTATAGCTTGTACAGTGCTGCGTTTTGGACTTAGTATGAGAATAACGTTGATAACACACTGATGTTTTAGTTGTTGCTAGGTAGTGCTTACATGAGTCAAGGACTTTTCCAGCTTCCCATGCTCTGCCAGGTGCACAAGAAGCTGGGAGGGGAGGGGACACAGCCAGGACAGCTAATCCAAACTGGACAAAGGGATATTCTGTATCATATGACATCATGCCTAGTATATTAACTGGGGGGGAGTTGGCCAAGGTGGGGGCAGCAATCGCAGCTCGGGGACTGACGGTGTCAGTCAGCAGGTGGTGAGCGGTTGCATCACTTGTGTTTCTTTTATTCTCTTCCACCGGGTTTCATTTCTCTCTCTCGTTATTTTCCTTTTTATTATATTATCTTTATTATTATCATAATCATTATTATTATCATAATCATTATTATTATCATTACCATTATTACTATTACTATTTTATTGTAATTATTAAACTGTTCTTTTCTCAACCCATGAGTTTTCTGGCTTTTGCTCTTCCAGTTCTCTCCCCAATCCCACTGGGGTGGGAGTAGTAAGTGAGCGGCCATGTGGGGCTTAGTTGCTGACTGGGGCTAAACCACGACAACATATAAATATTTAAAAAAAATATTTAAAAATCTTAGGCATGTATATATCCATAATTACATACATATACATGTGTTCATATTTATATTGTGTTGATAATTACATATCAAAATTAAATAAATTAAGGATTTTTGGTTTTTCTATTAATGATTAAAATAATTTGAATGATTGGCATATTGTAGAACTAAGTCAGTTCTTTTATTTTCTTTTGGTCCTCAGTTGTGTGTTGTGAAAGTGGGAGGTGTTATCTTTAGGCCAATTTACAATAAGAAGAAATATTGGGTAATAATAAGGGTTCATCCATCAATGTAAAAATCTTTCTCAGAGAAATTGTCAGGTTGTACACAGCAGTTTTTTTATTTAAGTAGTAGACATATATTAGGAAATTACAATATATATTCATGCAAGTTAGGAAAAACTTATGTCAATATTCCAACATAAACATATATTACAATAGTACCTATTCACCCTCATTTGGGACTATGATTCTATTGTATGATCTGCTGTACAAATGTACACATAGAAAAGGCCTATTACTCCTCCCAACCCAAAATTTATAATCTAATTATATGTGTATAAGTCTTTACTTATCTTATAGTAGTTCATCACAAGGAAGTCCAGAAGTAACTTTATTTTAATTATAAATTATTAGTAAAAAGTGAAATATGAAATCCTGTCACTTTAAGATTATATTAATTAACCACATAGTTTAAACCAGGATAAAACAGAAATAACATTTTCAAACGAGACTCTTAGCTGTTTAATCTGTCTATCAATTTTTCTCTTTCCATAAACCTGTTAAATAATACCTCTACTTCAAGCTTGAAGCACGCACAAAATTATCAATGGGGGCTGGAACCTAGTACTGGCTCCTGTAGCAACAAGATCTGAAAGCAAACAAAACAAGTAGTTTTGCCATTGCTTCCCTAACTGAGAAAAACAAAATGAAACAAAAACCCACCCTATTTTACATCATCTTGTATCAGAATAAACTTTTTTGGAATTATGTATACATACATATAATTTCACAGACATACTACAAATTTGAATAATTTGACAAGAAATAAATATGGTATTATCTTATAATTTGATTTAGGAAATAGGCTTTTTATACATCATATTTAAATATAAAATATACACTGTGTTAAAGGTGCCAAAAACATGGACAGTTAAAAAGAAGTCTTGATGTTAAGTGATGATGGGAGTTCATATTATCTTATGGAGATAAAGTAAAGTAAAAGGAAGAAAGTGTGTTGTATTAAAAATTGATAGAATAGAAAGGAATTCACATATATTCATAGGTAAGCCCAGAAGCAGCCATAGAGTTTATATATATTTCCATGCATACATCAGAAAGTTTTACACTACAGTATAACAACATACCTTTCTGGTGCCCACAGAATCATTGCTGGTATTCAAAAATAACACAAAATTTTCACCCTAACCTTAGGCAGCGCTGAGTAATGCATGGCTACTCTGGAAAAACACATAATACAGAGATGAGGCAAACCATGGGGAAACAGGAAAACAAAACAGTGGAAAACAATAAAAGATAGGTAGACAAAAATCTGAAGAATGGCTTTTAAGAAATCAATGAGGGAAGGATAAAGCCTTTGGGAAGGCTGCAGGCAGATGAATTGGTAAAGATGTTCCTTTTCTATACCTAGAACAGACTTGTAATAGTCAATATAAACTTATTTGTGTGTAGACCATATCTATTAGATTTTTTTACAACCTTAGTTAAAATGACATTAACTTCTTTTCCTTCTCAGCTTATCCATTCCTCCCATGACAAATTTTGGTAGACAATAATACCACCTCTTCTCTTCTCTTAATAAAGGGTCTCTACACCTGTTCTGAATTTCAAATCTTTTGTGAATATAAATCCAGATTGTGCTCAGCATTTCAGACAGCAAAATAAGATTGAAAATTCAGAGAAGATTCTGACCTATGCAAGATATTGTACTTCTTACTTAAACATAACTTCTTGCTGGAGTTTAAAATTTTTTAAATGGAACCTGAACCATTGCAGAGCTTTGATAAATATACCAATGTTGAATCAACAGATCTAGTGGCTACTGCAATTGTAGACAAAGTTACCTAAGACAGTGGACTTGATTCACCACAGGTTATATGGATGTAGAAGGATACAGAAGCCCAGAAATACTGATGAATGGTTGCTGCCATAAGATGCCCTGTGATATTATGATAAAGCTATTGTCATGTACAATTATGCACAGGATTAACTAAGATTATAGAATCAAATTTAATCTTGGTAATTCATGTCTTTGAGTTCTTGACTGTAATTTGCCGATTTTTTAAATAGGCAAACAGAAATACACATTCTGTTGGTGCTCAGTAGATAAAATGATGTCTCTGCCATTACAAGTGAAGGCCCAAAAATATGGGTATGGTATGTAGTTAGGAATTAGTTTCCAAAGGCAAAGTTTATATCATCTTGTTAAACTAGCAGTGGTTTTTCTGAAGGGTGGGGTTCCATGGTCACCTAGAATACCTTCTCCTTCAAAAGTGCATTACTTAAAATAAGATACAAGCATAGATATTCTAGAAGATAAAATTTCTTAGACTGCATCTGCTCAAACTCATGAAGAGAGAAGTAATACAAAAGATGCAAAGTTTCTTACTGCTATCCTTTTTTGTCTCTGAGAAGATGTGCTTATGAGTTTAAAGAACTGCTGCTCTGGACTATTGGCAGGCAGGGTGGAAAATAAGGAAGAAAAGGGAATCCAAGGGCTCAAATACTACTTCCTACAGTTGAAACAACACAGCTCATAGCAAAAACTGGTAACACTTACGATGTGAGAAAAAAGGATAATTGTCCATGACACAAACATAATTATTTCTCAGGCTGGATTTTTTTTTTCTTAGATTTAGGTTATCATAAAGAGAAAAGATCTAGAGGAAAGGACTTGCAAAGTTTGTTAGAATTCATGAGTTATTATATTGTTCACCTTTGCTTCACATTTTATGACTTAAAAATAGGACCAAGAATCAATACTCTATGACAGGAAACTCTCTTTATGTTAAAAGAGTAATCAAAGGGTACAGGAAACTTCTAGGAGTTTATTTTTTTCAAAATATTTTGTGTGCTTGCGATTTACTAGCTCATTTTTATGGAACTAATATTGGCTTTCTAGTAGGATACAGAATCTGCTAAATTACCACTATTTAACACCAAATGGGAATTTGAATATATATTAGGTTTGTTCAATTAATGGCAAATCTGTGACATTAATCTCAGAGAATATGTTAGTAGTACAAGGACTAAATAATGACTCTTCATTGTGATCAAAACAGAGGTTTTTCTCAAATAAATCCTAGAAGACTTGTGTCCTGAAAGTGGTTTCAAATATGTTTGTGAAAGTGACACATAGAATTATTAGTTAGATCAAAATAACACCAAAATCTTTGAAGAGTTGTTGCAGTTCAGCTTCTAGAATTAGTGAACTCTAGGGTGTATTGGGTGTCCATGGCAAAGTGTTGGCAGTAGAGGGCTGCAGGGCAGCTTCTGGTGAAGGGACTGCCCCATGCTGGACACAGCCCATTCCAGCTGGTTCCTTGACCTGCAGGCCATGGACGAGACCACAGTGGAGCAGGTATTTCCCTGCAGCCCATGGAGAGGACCACACCAAAGCAGATGTCCACACTGAAGCCTGTAAACATCCCACATGAGAGCAGATTTTTTTCTGGAAGGACTGCAGCATGGCGGAGAGGACCCACACTGGAGCAGTTCATGAAGGACTGCAGCCTGTGGAAGGGACCCATGCTGGAGCAGGTGAAAAGTGTGAGGAGGAAGGAGTGGCAGAAAGGAGCTGTTATGGACACACTGTAACCACTTGGGGTGCAGGGCTGGGGTGACTGGGGAGGAGGTACAGGAGTTTGGAATGAGGGGCTGAAGCTGATTTGGGAAAAAGGGGCAGGAGAAGGTTTCATTTTCATTTTTACTTTTGCTACTTACTGTCCAAATCTGTTTTAATTAGCAATAAATTAAATTAATTTTTCCCATGTCAATTCTGTTTTGTCTGTGATGATAACTGATAACTAATCTCCCTTTCTTTATCTTGACCCATAAGCTTTTTCTTAATTTTATTTTCTTCCCCTGTCCTGTTGGGGGGGGGAGTGACATAGCAGCTGGGTGGGCAGCTGGCAGCTGGTCAAGGTCAAGCTACCACAAAAGATATGTTGACTAAATAATCATTGTCATAGGTAAATACAGTTTATATAGCAAAAATGTTTAAAAGTTGGAAGTAAAGATTTTTTTAAGAACAGTTACTGTTGTTCTAACTGAAAAGGATATTTCATTATTGTCCAGGAAATTATAGCTTACCTTTAACTTATGAAACAGTTCCACTTGCTAGTTCATTTCTATTACAGTTCAGGAAAAAATTATTCCAACAGCAAAAATGGCCTGCAAGTTTTGTTTGTATTTTCTATTACTGCTGCCAATATTCTTTGAAAACTCCATGATGCAGGAATTTCAAACTGTGATTAGAGGAATACAGAACATTGATGAAGTTATGTTACCTTATTCCCAGTTTCAAGCAGAGCTTTAGGAGATGATAAAGAAAAGATGAAACAAGATGGCACGTAAAGGGTCTTACAACACCAAGATTTTCTACACAGTTCAGATTCTGGTTTTATGGGTAACTTTGCACAAATATCTGTTCTTCTCTATACATCAGCTTGCCCATTTTATGAAATTATTTTGTGAAATGCTTTGAAATAAAGGGAGAAAAATGTATAACATTAATTTTACATGTCACAGTGTGTCATAAAATTTTGTGTAATCTTTAATCATCAACACAATCTTTTCAGGTAACTAATTTGAATAATGACATGAATCAATATTTTCAGGTTTATAGTTTTTGACCTGCTCAGTTTGAAGAATTTTCATATCAATAATAAAAAAGACCAAAAAGTCAACTGTTTCCAGGCCCTTGAAATAGGAAGATATGATTCAAATAAGCCTTAAATGTAGTAGTAATACCGAAAACAAACAAGAGAGACTGCTTGTGCGATCAAAGTACTGGAATATGTTCAACAACTGAAGAAACACCATGAAATTTGGTGTAACCGAAGTACTAGAAGCTAAGCTAAATAAGCTCAGTGAACCAGCTGTATGAAGTCAAAAAATAAACATGCTCATTATTCCAGCTCTGTAGATCCAAAGTTTTGTGTTAAAAAAGAATTCTATAGAAGGCCCAGGAGTATTCTAGGGAGTTCAGACATTTGAACCATTTCTCCTGAGACTTGTCCAGGGCAAACACATTGTAAGAGAGTGGGTATATAAAACTCCATAGCCTCCTATTATCAGTTTTTATTGATCCCTCTCAACAATCCCTGAAAAAGCTCAACCATGGACACTAGCATATGGATTTACAATGGATTTATAATGAATATCCCAATGGAAAATATTCAGTTACAATTAAATGCCCTGTATTTCATATAGCTTTTCACTGACCTTCAGCCTTTGAAGAGTGTATTATATAGTTATAGATGGAATTACAATGAAACACTCATTATCTAGATTTTTCAATTATATTCAAGTGTTTCTTTGTTTTATCATGATATATACACATATTTTCCTGTAATTATATCCATGCTAAAACTTTTTAATTTATTATCAAGACATAAGGCATTGCAAAGCCTTCTAAATAGATGAGAGCAGTTTAAGGCCAGAAAACACACAGTATTACATAAATATTAAAGTGCATTTACAGGAAAGACTTTTGTGTTAGTACTGTTAAGCACAGAAATCTGAACAAAAAATTTTTTGCTTAATCTTCATGTTATAATATTCTTGAGATTACAGAATATGTTTTTGGATTAAGTCCTTTACAAATCAGTCTGTAAGAATTACATCAGCAGTCATTATAAGTTCACGTTAAGCTCGACTGTAAAGTTTGAAAACATTCACATTTCATGAGGAGACTGAACAGTCATCTGAAAACACTACCTGTATGTGACTCAACTATAAAAGTTCTGAAGCACTGAAAATGCAAATAACATAGCTGGGCTATCATCCGTCACTACCATGATCAAACAGTGGGAAATACATGTTGGCTGCACACAGTAAAAGAGACATCTACGTAGTATACATATATTTTACATTTAAGAAATGTCTTGGCCACATGCATCCTATTTCTGCTATGCCAGAACCCTTTGCACGAGAATTGTCAGTTGGGGTCCACTGAGACACTGCCCATGCCCTGTTTGCCAAGGCATGAAGGAAGGATACATTTAAATGTTCCTTAGACCTTTGTCAGTACAGAGCCCTTATTGTATAGGTCTCCAATGTATAAGAGTGTAACTGTATGCCTGAAGTCACCTATTTTAATAAAAAGAAGTATTTTGGATTTTCCTACAAACTAAGAAAGATGTTTCATTAAGGGTTACCTCTTAAGAATCTTAGGTAATGATTTTCAGGCTAACACTATGAGAACAGGCATGGATATCTCAGGGACTCTACTGCAGGAATGATCCGATATCACCAGATACTGATTCACACAGTTTTTTTACCCATCAGTTTGAAACTCTATTTTATCTAAAAATGCTTCAAGTGGGTCTAGTTTGATCTGTCATGCTAAAAAAAAAGGGTCTTATCCCAGGAAGGGACAATTTGATGCCTTTTCAATTAGAGAGAAAGCTGTCACAGAATTTTTTTATTAAGGCTAAAATTCAAGAAATTTATAGCTGACAACATCCTAATTTAAAATCTTTCCTGTGATTAAAAACTAATGTGCTAGTTTTGACTGGGATAGAGTTAATCTTCTTCATAGTAGCTAGTATAGGGCTATGTTTTGGATCTGTGCTGAAAACAGTGTTGATAACATGGGGATGTTTTAGTTAAAGTTGGGAGGGGACACAGCTGCGACAGCTGACCCCAACTGACCAAAGGGATACCCCACACCATATGACATCATGCTCAGCATATAAAGCTGGGGGAAGAAAAAGGAAGGGGGGGATGTTTGGAGTTATGGTATTTGTCTTCCCAAGTAACCATTACGCGTGATGGAGCCCTGCTTTCCTGGAGATGGCTGAACACCTGCCTGCCGATGGGAAGGAGTGAATGAGTTCCTTGTTTTGCTTTGCTTGTGTGCGTGGCTTTTGCTTTACTTATTCAACTGTTCTTATCTCAACCCACGAGTTTTCTCACTTTCACTCTTCTGATTTGCTCCCCCATCCCACCGGGGGGAGCGAGCGACAGGCTGTGTGGTGCTTAGTTGCTGACTGGGGCTAAACCTTGACAACGTCTTTGCAAATGAAGTGAAAACATTTTCATGTTTCAAAAATGTTTTGATTTATGACTTATTACTTACAAAATTTTTTAAACATCTTGTCTTGCTGTCAGAAGAAGATCTTGAGCTATACATAGGTCTTGGCAAAACTGTTGCTAGGAGATCAGAGCTATATCATAATGACAATGAGAACAAACTAAATTTGCCCAGAACCGGACAAATTAAGTTATCTGTGTAAATAGTGTTAGAGATATTTTCTCTCACTTTATTTTGTCCTGTGAGTTAAGTTCAGCTATAATGTAATTGTTAGAGACAGTTGCTTATTTTTATTAATGTGGAAAAATCCTAACCTTATTGTGAGTATTTTTATATGATATGAAATCAGGAGACATTTAATTAGACTACTATATTTATTTTCGTTTGATGAGTCAGTGATTTCTGTAAATGTAACACATGTAAACTATATTAATTTAATCATGCAATAGGAATACAAAAATGTGTTGTTACTGATTAAATGATTAATGCAATATCTTGCAGACTCAGCACCAGGAAATATTATGTGAGCAATTACAGGAAAAGCACTTGACTGCGGTAAATAGGGAGGAAAAAAAGAAAAAAACTCATAAAGCAGGAGCTGAAAAAAGTTGTAAAGCAACTCTAGAGGTAATTTTACAATGGTTTAGGATTATTTCAGTGTGAGTGAAAACACATACTTTTAAGAAACACAATTGACAGAAATAAAAACATTGGTGATTTTAATAATGCAACCTTCATGGACTACTCATTGCATTACTCCTGGCATCAGTGAGTGTAAAAAGCCATCCTATTCCATTTGTATCTTTTTCAGTTGACTGTTTTTCTAAATATTTACTTTTGTACAGTTGGAAAAAATGAAAACATTGCCATTTTCATAACTTTACTGTGCATGTAATCTCACAACAAACTTTTTTTAGGAACCATATTGGGGTTTTTCTTCTTCTGAATAATTAGTGACTCTTAGATGAACAACATAGGAAAGCACTGACATAAGCATTCTGCATCTGTTAGAATTCTTTTTTCAGGGCAATGAAGGGGGAGTTTACAAGAGGATAACAAGGGAAGAGTTATTTAGCAAATAATAAAATGACTATAAGAAACATTTTCTCTTTAACTTAACAAAATATTAATAGAAGTAAACTATATACAAGATGTAAGACGATGTTTCAGAAAAGGATGTGAAAAATACTTGATAGCTATAAGCTGATTTTTAAAGAAGAGGAAAAATTGTTATTTCATATTAGGTTGTTGGATCTCAGTTTCAAAATCACAACGTGAAGAAATCAATTAGAAACAAAGAGGTCAAAAAATCTCTTCTTTAAGTTGCATTTTGTAAAAAACAATGCCAAAACCCCACACTTCACATGCATTTATATTAAATTACAAATTCAGCAAACCATTTAAGCACATAATTAGTTATAGGCAAGTGGTTAAGTACTATTGACTTCAAGTTAAGCTCAAGCTTAATTGCTTCGCTGAATCAGACTTTCCAAGAAGATGTTTAATAAGTTGGATTTTTTTTAGAAAACAGGATAAAATCTTCATAGCTTTGCAATTCTCTTGTTTTTAGTTACATATATACCTGGTCTCATTAAGTATTTCAGTATTTGTCTTATAGTCTTTGATGTGTTTATCTGCTCAACTAACCTTTCACTTTACAGGTAGGAAATGAAGTACAGAGAAGACATCAATATGCCTACGCTGATAGCTCAGTCAGATTTGAGCTAGATGCAGTCTGGCTGATATAGCTGGAAATTCAGAGCAGCATACTCTACTGCTGCTGAAGACACAGGATCCCAGATAGGCTTGTGTAAACTTCTCCAGAAAATATACTTCGCTTTAGGGAAGTAATAATTCAGAAGATAAAATTTATATAACTATGTATTTATAGCTATATTGTTCATGCACATATTTACATAAATACAATGTATATACATGTGTATATATTTATATATTCAAATGTTTAGATGTATCTA
Organism: Sula dactylatra; assembly: GCA_013389905.1. Taxonomy (NCBI): domain Eukaryota; kingdom Metazoa; phylum Chordata; class Aves; order Suliformes; family Sulidae; genus Sula; species Sula dactylatra. The sequence continues at coordinate 14,341 of WEKW01015906.1, forward strand.
TACTTATATACATACACATACACATCTGAAACTGAAAATGAATTAAAAAATATACAATGTAATGTTTTTGAGGCCAAAGAACAGCCCAATCAATTGATTTATTAAAGACTGGAGACATTAGAGCACATGATAATATTGCATACATTTTGAAGGACTGATACAGTAACACCCTGGGGTTTTTCTTTCTATAATAGCCCTTCTTTCTATAATAAGATGAAATGTAGATGGATTTTTTTAAGTCATCATTTATTTATGAGATAGCTTAAGTCTAATGCAAAACTACTTAAGAAACCCAAATGTCTCATCTAAATTTCCAAATGACTACCAAGTATTATTAGAGCATTAGTCTTCCAAATGCAGACATAATTGACAAAAGAAAAGGAAACTGAAATCTCAGTCTACGTCTATCCCTTCTTTCTCTCTGAACAAGTAAACTGTCTGGTTTAAACATGCAAATTCTTTGTTTCTATATGCCTCTGTTGTGTGCAGAAATGAGCTCCACACCATTAACTAATTAATCTTATCAGCTGCCGTGAAAGGTAAATTGGTTTTATTATTGCCCATTTTCCAGATAAGAAATAGACAGATTTGTTTAAGGTGGTGCAGTGAGGCAATGGCAAAGGAGAGGAAAGTACTCATGTTTTGTGTTCAAAGTTCAGACAGTCTCTGCAGTAACCTGATCTATTTTAGACATCAGTGCAACTTCAACATCCATAATGCCATGGGGTCTCAGTCTGGACTGAGCTATCACATCAGCAAAAGCAATGTTGTAGAGAAAGGGTGTGAAAACTCAGGCAGTCTACACTCCCATACACACCCATTACTGTCTTTTTCAAACTGTGCTTCAAGGAGAAACCCTAAACGCACCATGCCCAGTCTGATTTCAAATGTCACTAGATACCATAAATTCCAACTGTTATCCCTCTTATATTTTCCCTTGCTCTTTATAGAAGACAATTTCTATTTCTTCTGAATCTGGCTTTTCACATGCTTTAGCTGCTTCTTTAGAGCAGTCTTGGAGCTGTACTTACTGCTAGATTCACTTTGCAATAAAGTTGGCTTTTGACATCATAAAAATTTGGTGAAGTTCTCTGCACAGCCATTATGTCTCACAGATTGCCAGGACAATCTTTATGGCATACTCCACCCTTCAAAACACACAGCTGAGCCTGAATCCCAGTCTGGGGCTAATGAATAGCAGGCACACCCCTTTCTGTAGAAGTATGAGAAATTCTAGGAGGGAGAGCTGGCTGAAGAGAAAGCTTCCAGGAAGATGTTTAGAGCTAAAGCAAATTCATTCATTCACACTGGCAGACCCAGGAGGCAGAGCAGCAGATTGCTGGCATGGAGACAGATAGTGCTGAAAAACACTCAAGACAATGCTAGTTTACTAGCAGGAGCCAGTTTACTGCAGGTGAAGAATTATGAGATTATGGAAAAAAAGGGACTTCTGAAAATCAGCTTGTCCAACTGTGTGCTCAAAGTGGAGCTAACTACAAATTTAGATTATGCTGCCTAGAACCTTCATCCAGGTGAAGAGCTTGATTGGGGCAGGGGCTACGTCCATGGCCTGTCTCTTTTTACCCACTATCTGTGGAGTGGGCCACTTCCACCAGGTTGGTGGAAGGAAGGACTGAGTTTCTGGAGAGGTAGCCAGTATGTCAGGACCTATGGAGAGGCAAACTTCAGTCTTGGAAAGTGTTGTAGCAAGAGGAGAGCCTGATCATAGAGGCACAGTGAGCAGCTGGGTGAACAGGTTTTTCTTGTTAAGAGAGAGAAAGGAGTAATTGCTGCTGCCCTATCTTTTTCTAGAATGGAGTCCTTATGAGGCAGCAGCAAATGGAAATGGAGGAAAAGCTGTCAGTGGACACCTGGGATATGGTAGTTGGTATGGTTAAGCTATAATTTACCATATCATGTGTGAGTGGTAGATGTGGTATTTGGAGTCAGGATGTGCAGCTCTAGTCAACCTTGCCTCCTTTGCAATGGGATGCAAAATAGGTTTCAGTTATGTCAGAGAAACAGAAAGATGTGTTTCTGCTTTTAGTACCATTTAACTAGTAATACACTTTCCTGTCTGTAAATAGTATCCCTACTTTTTTTTGTGGCAGAATTTGTAGACTGACAGGTATGATAGAATGAGAATGTATACAGAACTATGAAAAGGCTTTCAGCGTATTGACTTGTGCTTGCCTTTAAGCAAGCATGTAGACCTCTGGATAAATTACTGAGGAGCAGAGTGACTCCAGCTAAAGCCAAAAACTGTAGAAGTGTTTTCCAAGGCAAAGAAATGGATGTTAGAAAGAGGCAGATAAATATAACTAAATGAGCATGTCTATTTTGGAAGAGACCATTTGAATGTGTTTGGTATAAATCATGGTTTCACGCTATCTCCTACTGCAAAAACATTTTGCTGTTACAGTCTGTTCAGTTTTCATAGCTCTACAAAGCTGGCAAGATGGTGCCTCCTTCGGTGATATTCTGAGTACCTCAGCAGCTCCGCAGTGAATTGCCTGTGTTGTTCAAGATTTATGTTGAGAGAGTTCCTGTAATTAAAAGTGCTAATGACCAAAGTTAAATTCACAAAATAATAGAATCATGGAATACTTCAGATTGGAAGGGACAAATGACCCCCTGCTTAGAGGAGATCTAACTAGAGCAGGTTGCTCAGGGCTATGTCCAGTCAAGTCTCAGACACCGCCAAGGACAGGGATTCCACAAGCTCTCAAGGCAACCAGTTTCAGGGTTTGGGCACCCTCATGGTACAGTTTTCCCCTCTATCTAGTTGTCATTTATCATGTTCCAACTTGTGTCCATTGCCTTCCATCCATCACTGCACACTTCTGGTAAGAGTCTGGCTCCATCCACTCAGGTAGTTGCAGACGGAAACAAGGAATTCCCTGAGCCTTCTCTTATTAAGGCTAAACAAACCTTGTCTCTTCAGCCTTTCCTCATACATCATGTGCTCCAGCTCCTTGACCATCTTGATCACTCTCCACTTGACTCACTTTAGTATGCTAATATCTTTCTTGAAATCGGGAGCCCAAAGCCAGACTTAGCACTTCAGATACACTCTCACAAGTGCCAAATAGCAGGGGGAAAGATCACTACTACCCTGGACCTGTTGACTGCATTCTTACTAACAGAAGTCAGGATGCAGCTGACCTTTTTGCTGCTGGATAGCATTCAACTTGATGTCCACCAGGACTCCAAAATGTTTATTTTTTCAAAGCTGCTTTTCAGCCAGCTGACCTGCCACCAGGGTAACTCCTCCCCTGGTACAGGACTTTGCGCTTGCTTCTATTGAACTTCATGAGTTTCATGTTAACCCATTTCTCCAGCTTGTCTAAGTCCTTCTGAACAGCAGCCCTGTCCTCCAGTGTATTTACCACTTCTTCCAATTTGGTACCATGAGCAAACTTGCTGAGAATGCATTCTGTCCCACCATACAGGCCATTTATGTAGACTTTGAACAGTATCAGTCCCAGTAATTATCCCTGAAGGATGCCACTTGCTACTGACCACCAGATAAACTTTGCACCACTAATCACAGCTCTTTCAGTTTGGCAGTCCAACCAATTTTCAGTCCTCCTTATTATCCATTTATTCAGCATGTATCTTACCGGTTTGGTGATAAGGAAACTGTGAGTGTTTGTCAAAGGCCTTGTTAAAGTCACCATCCACTGCCCTCCCTTTGTGCACAGCACGAGTGCTCATCTCATCATAGAAAGTTGGTCTGGCATGATTTGTGCATGCTAAATCTGTGTTGGCTGCTCCCAATCACATTTTTGTCCTTCAGGTGTCTGAAAATGGCTTCCAGGAGGATTTATTCCATCACCTGCCCAGTCACTGAGGTGAGGCAGACCAGCTTCCTTCTTGCCATTTTTGATGATGGGTGTGACATTTGGTTTTTTCTAGTCATCGGGAACCTCCTCCCAAATTCATGACCTTTTGAAGAGGTTAGACAACAGCCTTAGAATAACATCAGCCAGCTCCATCAGCACCTTCAGATGCATCCCATCTGTTCACACAGACTTGTGTATGCCTAATTGGCTAATCCTGTCTTTGGATAACAGAGTTGGTATTTCAACCTCTTTTCTCACTTCAAAGGGGAAAAAGATAAGGTAGACATTCAAGAGTTATTAGGAAACAATGCAGCACACACTCAGATATAATGTTAATTATAGTTTTTCCATCTATTTGCCCAGTTAGGCCCAAATGCCACCGAAACAAATCTGACAACATCTATTAGAAGATTGTGGTATTTTAAGGATTTTGAAAATAGATACAAAGCAGCTTTTAAGACTTCAACGTACATATTTTGTGAAACTCAAGGCAGTGAAGAGATTTACCAGTAAACGTATACAACTCAAAAAAGATGGAGACCTTGGTAAAAAGAGTTGAAGAGTTGAGGATACTCACATATGCTGATAATAACCACTGTGATTAACAACCATCACACACTCAGATAAATGAGAAATACTCCTGGTTGGAATTAACGAATAACAAAAAGCCAGCAAAACTTAGATGGCAAGTTTGTGCTTGAGGACTGATTACACTAAAAGAATGAAGTTTGGGTAAATTTATATGTGCACAGTCAATAAACCACAGTTACAGAATATATTTTAAGCAAAATACATTTTACATACCTTATTTTTCTTGTTAATAGCATTACTTATTTTCATAACTTCAGTTCTTCTCTGTCCAATTTGTACTTTAAACTTGCTAGGTTCTCTTTCTTAGTTCAGCTCCTAATTTATGATCATTATGTTTTGTTCAGATTCTGCTTTTGCAAAGCAAATTATGTTATCTTCATATAACAGTTGTAGTTTAGAAATTAAAAAAAAAATTGATTACTGCTGAATATAGCATCATTTCTCTCCACAATAATACTTCAGCATTCATCTTAAGGATGCAACTTTGAACATTTCTTTTACAAAGACAGTACAGCTCAGTAAAGAAACATGACATTAATTACAATAAAAAAATTGTATAAAAGGAACAAACCATAGTACAAAAATACAAGCTAAGATTATAGATTAAACTACTGTAAAAATAAAGTAAACAGCAATATTAAATAGTTATAACAAATGTTAATCTGTTCATTCACTTTTTTCGCAGGTTTAAGATAGTCTATTCATGACTGTTATGGACTTTGGCTTCTTTTTTTCTTTTTAATATAAGCAATCAGAAGTAGCCAAGTGGAGTCATGTGTTAACCTTCCAAATGTTTACTATAAAAATGAAAAAATCTGGTTTTGTGAGTGCCTGTCATCTTTATAAGACAGAACTAAAATAGTAAACAAACTTTGCGAAAACATCCAAATTATTTTAGGACATTTGGAGTTTGTCAGATACAGTTGTGATTCTGAAAATAAATAGGTCTAAGTAAAGGAAGAGGTATCTTACTCATAAAGCTACAGCTTTATAAACACATTCATATTGCACACTCACATAAAGAAAGAATTTCAGAAACTGGATCCAAATTGTGGCTAAGATAACCATTATTGCTCATAATCATGTGATACAAATAAAAACACTCAGAAAAAACTATGTATTTAATGTTATATGTCTGTATTTTACTTTCCATGAAATGGTCTAGTATTTAATTCACTAAAACAATTAACATTAGAATTCTGACAAACTCAAAAGTACTACTGTCCGTAAGTTAAAAATAAAATTAAAAAAACCCCACAACTCTGAAGAACCCTTTGGTGAGCACATACCCAAAATTAAGTACTTTATGCCAACATTAACAGCATTTGTTCATTTGTTCCTGGTAAGCAGAACTGTAGTGCTTATTCTACAGTATATACTGGAGTGGAGCAAAGATGTGCCCACATCACATAACTAGAAGTGATGAATTTGATATAGTCCTGTTTGCCCTTCCTTTCATTGCTTTTTCTTCTGAATCATCACAGATAATCTTTTATTCTGTCCTTAATTTTCTGATGACACTCCATAACTAGGTTTATGAATCTTTGATTCATGCAATCCTTCATCTTTCTAATGTGGCTGGGGGAACCACCACTTTTTACAGGAATCATAAGCTAACAAATCTTGCCCAGAAGTCATATGGATCTTTAATTATTGTGTGATTAACACTGAAAATTAGTTGGCTTTAATAAAATCTTTTGGGCAAATATAATTCCTGAATCCTTTTAAAACACAACAAATCAATACTGTTTAGCATTTTATCAATGCTGAAACATCTGGGCAACTCTCATCCACCTTGGTATTGGTATGTTGTATATCCCACCATTTAATTGAATGGAAAGCTCAAAAGTTGTTAAACTGAATGAGGAAGGAAACACCTGTAAAAAAAAAAAGGAAGAGATAATAAAGTGTCCATTATTTGACTGGCAAAGCACACACTGTTTTTAACACACTGACAAGTGTGTCAATAGCAAAATATTTACACCCTAATTAAGTTGACTAAAATACTATTGCTAAACTAAGTATTTTAATCTTATTAGGAAATATTTTAATCACTTATTTTAATAAGCCTTTTAGTTTATACTTCTCACATAAGTACCAACATGTGTATTAGTTGTCTAAGCTTTATATCTATTGGAGACCTAGGCAGTAAACTGAACTGAAATGTTCTGAGCAGCTGTTCAGCTGACCAAGTGTCTACTTAAGAATGAGAAAAATTGGTCTAATTTCTATTAAAAATTGTGTCTTTTCACAGGGGCACAAGCACATTTCCCATATGTTATAATTACAGGTACACCCCAAAATTAAGAGATGAATTTAGAGATTAATCCCACCAGCACGAATTCAAAAGATTCTAAAAGTATTTAAATTATTTATATCTTTCAGGCACCATGGCCTTTTTCTTTCAGTTATTTATCTTGCTTACTTAGCTCCTTCAGAACTCTTCCACATTCACCTTTATTCTTCAGTGCTCATTTTAAATAACAAACTGTGAACTGTCAAATTCTAAATATTTGTAAAAAAATCTTTTCTGTTTTCATAGTTGTGATGAAATGTGCAGCAAAGATGTTTTGCAAGTCCCTTAAGCAATCCTTGTGTAAGACCAAGGATGTAATTTATCTCAACTTTAGCAAAGCTTGCAACACTGCCTCCCACAGTGTCTGAGTTAAGTCATTATGGTCTGGATAGACGTACGGCTAGATGGTTGAATTTTTGGGCTAATAGGGTAGTGGTTAGTGGAGGCCAGTAACTGGTGTAGTACCACAGGTGCTTGTACTGGGACCTCTCCTCCTTAATATCTTAATCAACAACCCAGAGAAGGCAATGGAGTGCACTATCATCCAGTTTCCAGGTGACACCAAACCGTCAACACACACAAGTCAATAGAGTTGAGAGCAGGGCTGCTATTCGGTGGAATTTGGACATGCTGAAGGAATGGACAGACATGAACTTTATGGTATTCTACAAGGACAAAGGCCAATCCTGCACCTAGCAAGGAATAACCCCTTGCACTGATAGAGGTTGGGGATGGGTTGCCTGAGGAGCAGTTCTGCTGGAAATGATCTGCAGCTTTTGGCAAGTTGATCATGAACCAGCACTGTGCCCAGGCAGCAAAAAGGCCAACAGCATCCTGGGTTGTATTTGCAGGAGCACAGGGAGTAGACTCAGGAAAATTATTATCCCCGTTTACTCAGCACTCATGGGATCACACCTGTGCCTAGTTCTGGGTTCCCCAGTAGAAAAAAATACAAAGATAAACTGAAATGAGTCCACTGGAGGGCCAGTGTCAGACCTGGAACTCTTGCCCTGTGAGGAGAGGCTGACAGACCCAGGCTTGTTACACCTGGAGAAGAGAGGGCTTTGGAGGTACCTCACAACAGTCTTTCAGTAACTGCAGAAAGGTTATTAAGATGGAGTCAGACTTTTTTGCGATAGTGCATGGTGAGAGGATGAAAGGTAACAGACATTACTTGGAACAAGGCAGCTTTAGAATGAAGAATCTTCATGAGGTGAATCAAGCACTGGAAAAGGTTGTATTAAGCTGGGCAAAGCCCTGCACAACTTGTTCTGACCTCATAGCTGAGTCTGTTTTGAGCACTAGGTTGGGACCAGAGACCTTCTGAGGTCCTTTCCAAGTTAAAATTTCCTATAACCTTATCGTTCAATGATTCTATATCATTCAGTTTTGTGAAAGACACAGTCTTCTTGTGGTTGTCAGATATACTAGCATAAATTCACATTTGTCAGCACATATTGCAGTTCTTTTCTGTGCTTAAGATAACAAAACAATAGCACCATGTGGTTTCCATTAGAAAGTGCTGACTTTTTAATAGAGCAAAACAAGGATGACTTGTACAGTACAGCTTCCTGTCACATTTACAAGGATTGCCTGTACAGGAGGCTGTTCTCAGGTACTGGCTGTTTGTAAATGTAAAACACAGTTACTTGAGTGTCTGTTTAAATTAAGCCCATATGCTGAGATACCAGGTCCCTGAGGTCCAGAACGTATGGATACCTACTGTCATTCCCAACACTGACAGACATTCCACATGTAATGTTATTAAATTTAGATGTCTAGCCCTAAAAAAGATGGTTCATGGGCTGCAATCGAGTCAAAGATGTTATGGCATTACTTAATCCACCCTCTGTGGTATGAAGACCCTAAAATAGCTTACATTACCTGGACTGTCTTGGTATACAGAAATTACTGTTCTGGAAATAGGTGATAGATACAATAAATATATTTTTGATTGTAGTAGAACCAACATCTACATCATAAATTTTCCTGATAACTGTTTTTCTGCCAGTCATACAACTTCCTGGATAGCAAGGAGGAGAACTAACAAAGTGATACAAGAATGGTGACTTCATCTTATGAAAGCTTCTCTCCATAAAAATGTTCTCCTTTGCATGCACAGGTTTTCAGAGAAGGCACACACTTGAAGAAAAAACAAGAAACACAATAGAAACTGCACAGTCGATGCTGTCCTTCTACAGCTCCCTTAGATGTTTAGCCAGAAAATAATACTTTACTAACAAATGAGGTTGTTTCTAGTATCAGAAAACCCAAACTGCAATAAGGAGTCTAGAAGGACTACCAAATCCAGTATCAAATGTAATCATACACTACAGGCAAAAAGACCTGGGGCACAAATAGCTGCATATGCCATTGGGTGGTAAGATTCATATCCTCAACAGAAGAAATTATATCTGATAGCCTGTACAAAATGGCATAGCACTTAGAAAAAAATACTTGTCCAGCATTCTTCAGTTAGTTTTCAGGATATGTTTATTTCAGGTGGGTTATGGCCTTACAAGAAATGATATGAAATATTTTTGTTGAGATGAGGGTATCCTACAATTAGACTGCATATAATGCACATTTGTTATGATGCAGGCTACTGAGAAACTTTTTCCGACTCATGTCAGATGCTCAAAATTCCAGAGTAGAAGTGCTACAGATTTGACATTTTCAAAGTAGTCTTATGAAAAGGTATATATCCAGTGTAGCAGAAATATCAGTCTTTTCATTACCTGTCACTGCCGTAAAAGGAATATAATGCAGTCATTGACAGAAATTTTGTGAGAAAGTTTTAAAAACAACTTTTACATATATATGTTGTTATACATGCTATATGCAGCTTACACAAGAGCAACTTGCTTACCCTACATCACCCAGCTAAAGCTTAAAATACAAAGATGTGAAGGAAATTGTTAACTAATGAACAGGAGTGATATATTTACTTACTTTTCTACATATTTTTACTTAACTAGCTAAAGAATAATGGGAAATTGAAAATGGAATAATTCAAGTTTCATTGAAGAGAAATAGCCTGAGAAGACATACTTGCAAGGATATTAATTGTTATGACAAAAGGAAGATCCGCCTACCCAACAGCAGACAGACACCTACTCAACAGCACAACCTCAGACACTATTAACTTCTGTTTGACTTAAGTTTGTACAAATTTTTGACAGTTGTCTCCCTAGCACCATCTGGTGTCTGCCAACTTGTAACTTGTGAGAATGCACCAAACACAAAATGAATTCAGCTCATGGCCTCATGGGACAGAAAAATTTACAGCAGGCATCTCCACAAAGGCTCAGAAGAATATTAGGCAGGCTGGAATGAGCATACATTATGTTTATGATTTTCACCAACCTCTGCCAGTGAAACATTGAACAAACACATATTTGCCCATGTCTCATGTATTCCCTCTATCGGAATATGCAGGATAATAGGAGCATGGATGCCAGTGTTAGCTGGATTTTACATATGAAATATTTCCTTCTTCAGTCCAAATTTTACTTAGAAGATTTGCTAACTACATTTCAGCTAAATGGTACTTTAACCACCTTCAGCGTACAGAGCATATGAAAAAAAAAATCACATAATATACACTTTTCCAATAAAAACATATTGAAAAGATACTCAGTATAGCCTTAAGAACTAAATACTAATTTTTTTTTTACAATGCATGGCTGTCGACAGTAATATCAGGGCACAGATGTGCAGAAAATGATTCAACCTCCATATGCTGCCACTGTGTATACTATACCGTAATTCATGAATATGAAGAGTGAAAGTATCATTATTCAATGTCCCTGAAGAAAATGAGAGCCTATGTTTTTTTTAGTATTCAACCATTTTGCAGAATGGTTTAATTTAATTTTAATGTATGCATTATTTTGTCTTAGGAAAAAAAAACACCTTGAAATGGTAA
>WEKW01015909.1:246-12064 GCA_013389905.1 Sula dactylatra
GCCAGGCATTTAAAAAGAAAAGAACGTACCCCCAGTCTGATTAAATGTCAAGTGGCTCTTGAACTGCGTATCACATTATTCACCAAGGTGATATATTTTAAGCTACTGGTTAAACTGTGCAAGAAGAAATTAGGGATGCTGAAAGAGAATTGCAATAAGACAGCTACTTAACTTTCAACACGTATGTGGGCAGAAGTTCAGCAATAAATAAGGTGAGGCTGCATGTACAACTTTCATTTCACCTGTTATTATAAGTCCTTTCCTTGCGTCACAGTCTTCCACAGACTCCTGTATTTCTGTTTATTTCTGCTTCAGAATGACAGGCAACAGGACTGCAGAGGAAAATGTCCATCCACCCAAGTAGGCATTAAGAGAACCCTCCTGATATTTAAGATGCCAGAAATTGCTTTCAATTCCTAGGATCAACAACCCATTGAAACACAACCTGAGGTCACGGGTCAGAGCCACAGGAGACCAAAATTACAGTGAAGATACTCTTCACTGAACCTCTTTATAGATGCTGTTCTCCATGAGCTACATCTAGATGATGCCCCCTCCATGCCTTCAAATTTCAGTTTCTGTTCAAGTTCAGGGTGACATCCTGAAATTTCCCCCTCATGTACACATATTTTCCCCCTTTCATAGTCAGGACATACATCCTGTCCAGAAAATGAATGACTCGGTAGGAATCTTTTAGATTTCCTTACATGGAAACAGGGTTTTTCTTCACATTGAATTCTTACCTAATCCATAGGTTTTTCATTAAACATGCTATTTTAAATGCAGTGTGCAATAAAGTACTTCAACAGTCAAACAGAGCTTTCTCCTTAAAAATTGCAGTACTTCAATACTTATAACTTGTTTCAAATTAATAATGTGCTAATCATAAAATGTGTATTTATTGTGAACTTTATGATTAACAGTGCTTCATTAAGATATAGTAAATATTAGAATTATATGTATTATCTGGTCAGCAAAATAAAAAAGCGGTTCCTCAACTATTCGGCAAACTCCCACAAGTTGAAGGCAAACTGGAATAAAGTTAGATGACATTTGCTATGGATGTGATCTATTGCTTTCTCTTGTATCAATCTTCCTGATTTATGTTTTTTTCTGGAGCTGTTCCTCCCAGATTGACATTTACATATTGTTATTTTAGTATACTTCATATTTGCATGCACATTTAATTTTTTTATTAAATAGTCAGAACTTCATAGACTATGGCTGGCTGAACGCTAAATGATTGACTAATTTGAGGGATAATTATATGGATTCAGCTGGAACCAGAATGTGCCTGTTCAAAAGTCAAAAGGCGTACCTGTAACTGCTTGGCAGAATTTGGACCCAATTAACATGAGAAAGGTCAAGAAGGTGCTAGCACTTTCAGGAATAAAAATATGCTTAATTTTGCTTCTAAAAATATTTTTTACATAGCAGTGGATGGAATTTAAAGATGATATCTGGGCATGTTTTGTTTTCCCAAGGAACTTTTTACAGCATGGATTGACAGCTGGTTGTTCCATTGTGTCAGGGAATATAGTTTAAAAAAAAACCCAAACACTTTTGAAAACTGGTCTCTAGGCAGTTCAAATTACTGTGCAAAGTAAGGCTTTTCTGTAAAGTCTTGAAAAGCACTTAGCTTCTATCAGAATAGAATACAGTCAATAAATTTTTTAGTTCCACAACCAGTGGCCTTCTGCTCCACTATTTTGTATGAATTTATTTAACAGCTTTGTCTGGAGATTAATTATTGCAAATACATTAGTAACTTCCTTCAGTAAAGCTGAGGGCTGTACTGATTATATTCCTCCTGCTCTATCTGCCTCTCGAACTGTGTATGTGATGATTTTCATATTCTTTTGGATTTCTAAACCATGCAGGAAATAGCTACACAAGAAAATAGAAGGTCAGTCCCAAAGCTGGCCTACTGAATGATGGTCTAACTTTTAGTTTGCTTCCCTTGATAGAGCAGATGAGGGAAGCATAAGCTGGTTTTTTTGTCCCTGAAACTGTTTTCTTCTGGCAGGCATTTGTTAACAGCCTACATAGCAGCAGGCTGTGTTCAAAATGTTCTAGTAAGAACATCAAGAGCAGTAGATGCATCAATAGCATTAGGTCAGTAATAAGTGCGAATAACTTGAGCACAATAATAGGCACCGCAAGAGTCTGAGGTATGGGAGTATTGTCTGAAGGAAATAATATGGCCCCCCAAACTACTAGCTGCATCTAGAAAACAAATCATAACATATTCCATTATTATATTATCTAATTATTTATTTTAAGTATGTGTAAGTAGGTCAGTATATTGAAATTTATTTATTTTGTATTTGTTTGAATTTAATGAATAGCTTTTAAAGAACAAAGAGACAGGAGAAAATCAATGAGCTGTTGTTTTAAATCTGTGGATTTCTGAGTGTGATTAGATACATAGTAATCTGGTATTTGCTCTGTTTATATTCTGTTTATTGACTGGAACATTGCAAGCTCTTGTGCTCGAGTATCACTTTTCACATCAGGCACTGTACATTCTCACAGATTTAATAAAGGTATAAGTACGCTGTGATAAAAATTATATTATGTAAAAATATCTGTTTAGAGTTTGGAAAATATATGTATAAAATATTGCCAGGTTAAAAAATTGCAGAGAAAGGGACAATATAATTAAATGTTAATACTAGTTTGAATGACTGAAAATCAGAGATTAACTGAAGACAAATGAAAATGGCTGACCAGTAGAATTTTAATAGCATTAAAGCAGTATTTTGAGGGGTATACCTTTACCTTCTTGCAAACACTTCCTTCCATGCTTTTCTTGAATGCCATGATGTGTCATTGACTTCAGTGTGGACCCCCTTGGCTTTTAAGATGAGACAATATCTGGTACTAATATTAAGGTATTTTCATTTTTGAAACTACCCTCTTTCCAAAGTTTTGATCTAACTAGTAATGTTCTCCTTTATACCACTAAGTAAGAAAAAGATTTGGAAGAAAATTGTGATTTGTATTAAGTTGGAGATAGCCTGTGAAAATGACTGAAGACGTTGAATACCACCTACTTCCAAGCAGAACAAGTAATTTAGAAACTTCCCAAAGATCAGAGAAATGTTTCCTCTGAGAAGACAAGTAAAGAGATGTTTAAAATCTACACTTTTTAAAATAAAGAATAATAAGACCAAGACAGCTACCCAGACAACAGAAATGGTACTAAAGACAATATTTTATTTTTGCTGATTATTATCAAAGTTCTAACTGAATGTTCAACTGAAACAAAGAATCTGGCTGTATTGGGTTTGTGTGGCAGGGTTTTGGTAGCAGGGGGGCTACAGGGTTGGCTTCTGTGAGAAGCTGTCAGAAACTTCCCCCGTGTCCGATAAAGCCAATGCCAGCCGGCTCCGAGACGGACCCGCCGCTGGCCAAGGCCGAGCCCATCAGCAACAGTGGCAGCGCCTCTGGGATAACATGTTTAAGAAGAGGGGAAAAAACTGCTGTGCAACAGCAGCCAATAGAGAGGAGTGAGAATATGTGAGAGGAACAGCCCTGCAGACACCAAGGTCAATGAAGAAGGAGGGGGAGGAGTTGCTCCAGGTGCTGGAGCAGAGATTCCCCTGCAGCCTGTGGTGAAGACCATGGTGAGGCAGGCTGTGCCCCTGCAGCCCAGGGAAGTCCATGGTGAAGTAGATATCTGCCTGCAGCCCGGGGAGGACCCCACGCTGGAGCAGGTGAACGTGCCTGAAAGAAGCTGTGACCCCTGTGGGAAGCCCACACTGGAGCAGGCTCCTGGCAGGACCTNTGGAGAAGTTTGTGGAGGGCTGTCTCCTCTGGGAGGGAGTGTGAGGAGGAAGGAGCATGTGGTGAACTGACTGTAACCCCCATTTCCCCATTCCCTGTGCCGCTGGAGGGGAGGGGGAAGAGAAATTGGGAGTGAAACTGAGCCTGGGAAGAAGGGAGGGGTGGGGGGAAGGTGGTTTTAGATTTGGTTTTATTTATCGTTATCCTACTCTGATTTGATTGGCAATAAAGTAAATTAATTTCCCCAGGTTGGGTCTGTTTTGCCCGTGATGGTAATTGCTGAGTGATCTCCCTGTCCTTATCTTGACTCATGAGCCTTTTGTTTTATTTTTCTCTCCCCCTGTCCAGCTGAGGAGGGGAGTCAGAGCGGCTTTGGTGGGCACCTGGCATCCAGCCGAGGTCAACCCACCACATTGGCATAATTTTAATATGAGATGATAAATATCTGAGTGTTTTGTTCCAGGCTTTAGGCTTGTAAACAAATGTATTACTTGGTATGCATACTAAACACCAGCATTCCATCATGAATATCAGAAACTATACTGGTAAAGTATGCTGAGTGCAGTAAATAGAAGCTATGTCTTCATCTGAGTATGATTCTGTATCCACATGCAACGTTAATAACAACAGGTATTGGTTACCCTTGCAATTAAGTCATTTGGCAGCAAAATCCACAGAAGACGGTAAGTACATTGGCATCCCAACAGCAGGTTTTTATCCAGCTGTTTAAAGCTAGATTGGTGTGTATATGCTAGGTCACCGTTGCGACAGGAGCATTATAGATTTATTTCTTGCGTCTGATGTTTTGTGTTTACCAATAAAGATATCCATTGTATATCTACCAGTATAACAGCACCTGCAACCGTCCCACTAAACACAATGATTGTAATTGCAAAATGCTACTTCTGGTGTGGGTTGTAGTATATTTGTGTGTAACCGGTGCAGCAATGGCCAGGCATGCACAAAAGCGCACTCACTGCCTTGTCGTGGGGCAAACAGCGCACGTTGTGCCACACAGAGCTAATGCATGGGGTCTTCTCAGCCCAGCTGCTGAATCCAGCTATGATTTGTACCTCGTCTCACCCCATTCAAAGAGTACTCTTATGTTGCAGCAAAAGCTGGAATACTGCATTAGCATGTGAAACTCTCTCCACACACATAAATCAGATTTAGCCAACTGAAACAGTTATGAATTGATAGCGAATTAACAAAATACATCAAATAGAAAAAAAAGCTCTAAAAATTCTGAAATACTCCCTGTGTTCTGTTAAGCTCCCATACCTGTCCAAAGCTCTGCTTGCTGCATGAGAAAGTTTACATAACCAAGCCGTTATCTAATTTATTTTGGTAATAGTGAAGATGTGACAGCACGAACATCAGTCCAGGCTAACTGTTTCAAAGTACTTTAGGTTCTTTGTATGTTCAAGGTTGCTCTTGCTACATCTTCACAGCTCTTGTTACCTAATCTAAGTTGCATATGTCTACCCATGCTGTTGACAAGACTCCTGAAAGTATTGGAATCATACCAAGAACTTAAAATAATCTCAAGCTAGCAAATGAAAAATTATTCTTTGAAGTTAAGCTTTCAAAATTCACTTTCACTGTGTAGCTTTTGATCTTCCTCAGGTAGAGACCATAAGTCATAGGCAAGGTGTATCTGAAGCTGGAATATTTTGACAGGCATTTCTGTTGACCTGTGAAAGGATAGATTTAGAAATGCTTAAAAAATACGAGGAATCAATCTGAGAAATATTTTTATTACCACCTTTCAAAATTATATGGGGATAGAAAAAGGTCTTTTAACTTGAAATTAAAGATAATTAGGATATCAGCAACACTACAAAATTTAAATCTGGACCCAGACTGCTTTTTATTTTCCATCAAATATTAAAAGGTTTTGTCTGTCCAATTTTAGGCCAAATCTTTTCTAGAAGGCACAGAAACTATTTCCCATGCGTGATTTGTACTCTCTGCTCATTGAGAAAAAGGAATACTTTCCATCCTGTCAGGGCAGTTGTATTAATAGGTTCCCATGTACTTTATGACAGTATTTAATGCAATATATTGTTTGTTGTATTTTGAAGAACAGCATAGAAACAACTTGTGCAGAGGAAGGCAGCTGACTTAAACAGGGATCCCTACAGAGAATTCCAGACTGGAACAAAGCCTTTTTGTCATATTCCTTGACAGATGCATTCCTCCATACAACTGCTCAATAGTTTTTTGAGGAACTGAATATATCTGCCATCAATCACCTGACAGCAGTACAAGGACACAGATTCCCGCATATGATAGTATTTTTGCATATGCCATAAATCATATGCCAGTTTTGTCAGAATTATTTAATTCAGTGAATTTCAGTGAAGATCTAAAGGTAGTTTGGGAACACTTGTATTAGTAAAGCCAAACATCTGCACTATTATGTCTAAATGTTTTAACTTGGGATGTGCTTGTATTCACCCTGTTCCGTCAAATATGAATACACAGTTTGGCCTTTACTCTCCAAGTCCTGAGAAAGCAGAATAGACTGAAGAGGGTGGTGCTTTAGTCATATGGTTAAGGTTCAGCTAGGAAAGTGTNGATGATCTAAGTCCAGGGGGGAAACTTGATAAATCCTTCCATTTTAGCAATGAATCCAAGCATTTAATGATCCCTGCAGGAAGAAACATGTTTGAAACAAAAAAAATTGATTCTCTCCTTAAATACCTTAGCAGATGGATATGTGCCTCTTAGATGGACAGAAATTTAAAAGACAAAGACAGAAAAGGGACCTCCTGTTCATTCCGAAAGCTGTGGTGTATCGCCTCTTCTCCCATACACGATGCTTTGTGAGAAGATGGTAATGATTGCAGTCATTAGCAACACACTGTTGCGTGCATGCCCTAGTTTTGATGAAATTGATACTGCATGATCTGAATGAGAAAAGTGGCATTTAATTCAGGTGCACTTGAAAAGATAAATTATTTAACCTCTTAGAGTTCTTAGTAGAGAGATGCTCATAACTCACTAGATGATCCTTTAAAGAAGCGGCAAAAATATTTCTGTTCTTTTCCTCATCATCTTTGGTTCTTTGGTGTAAGAAATCTTTTAACTATAAATGAATAAACTGTGTTTTATGAAAGGCAATATTTCAGAAAGTGGAATGGTAAACAGCACCATCATAAAGAATTTTGTTACTGACTTATGAGAACACAGTATTCAGTTGGCAAGGGGGTAATGCTGTTGAGATTAAATCAATCTTCATTATAGTTGCAAGGAAAAATGATATAACAATGGTAAATCTGAATGCTCATGAGGGACATTTACTATGTAGGTGTTTACTAAATAAAGATGGAAGTAAACCCAAAAAAGTGGAGGGTAGCCCTAGTGAAAGCTGGTGTTTTATACAAGTAATTACTGGTCGTTACTGTGGCATATATTTTATAGTGTATTACCTTGGAGAAAACGGGAAGGCGAAAGATTTTGAAAGCTTGGTTTTCTGCAGAAGCCCTATTGAATATTCTGACAAACGATCCATGAATATTTGGTCAATTGGGAGAGTTTCTGAATAGATATTTTGTGAGTTGCAATTCTCTGAGCTTTCTAGGAGCTAATCACTTTGGGAGGGCAAGACAGGGCATAGTGAAAAGGACTAGATTGTCCATCAGCATTTTCAAAAGTGTTAAGAGGCCTCTAGGGAAATGACATTTGGCTTCTTAAAATACAGTTCATGTGTTATCACCAATCTGGTGACATACTTGCCCCTTGAAAGATTAACAAGGTTTGCCAGACATGCTGCAAGGTAAAAAAACATTGTCAGAACTTAACTAGGCTTGGAATGATGTCAAGTACAGATGTGCTCTTGAAGGATCCTTCTTAAAATCAGTCACAGTTAATTTGATGTTCTTAAACTTGTTTCTGATATCTGTGCTGAGAGGCATGTCTGTATTTCAGCCTGCAGCATTTTCAAGGTGATTTGGGCTGTTAAAAAAGACGCAGCATAAGAGGGGTGCTTAATTATAGGTAAGTGCATGAACAAAGTGTGATATAAAGTAATAGAGTTAATAAAAGGGTGGTGACTAACACAATACTAATAGTGATATGAGTTTGTGATCCATATCCAGTAGACTTCAGATATGGTTGATAAAGATCCTAAATTAGTTTTCTAATTAATTGTTTGGAAACAAAATATTTGCATTTTACTTTCCTGCTACTTTTGCTTGATTGCCACGCTTTCATTTCAATTCCATGTTTCCACTTTTCTGCTCTATTTCGTCTTTGCAATAATTGCTTCTGCTTCTTTTCCTTTTGCTTCCATTCTGTAATTTTACATTGCAGCTGGTCTTCAGCTAGCATAACACACAGTGTATCCACTTACATAACAAATGCCACCAATCCCTCGCGTTGCCAGTCATTAGGCAGTGTTTTTAACTGGATATCAGCTTCCCAAATTATTCTCACACCATCTGCTTGTTGAATATTTTTCATAGTTCATGTTTTTGGTTTTGTTCAGTTATTCTTTAAACTGAGACATTCTGCACAAGTAACATTACTCTTTTGCTGTGATATTATCAGACAGTTGATTTTTTTCACTACCTGTTAGTTTAGTTTCTGAAGTAGTCCACAGCACTGACACTCTGTCTGGCAAAGCAGACTGTATCTGCTGCGTCATTTCAGAAGACAAAATTCAATTGTTTTTTGTAGAAGGGCCAAACATTATTTGCAGACCTGCAAATGCACTATCTACTTTTCTCTGTTGTTTATCTAATCTGCAGATTTTAACCCAACTGTTACCCTACCTGTAGGTGACACGGAGACACCAGAAGATTTATTTTACTTACTCTATTTCTTTTATTGTTAATGGTATTCAAGAGATGGAGAAATGACCTCCTACTTTCTCCATGCCTTTAAAGTGATTTTGTCTGTGTAATGAATTTACCTACATAATACCTTCACCACATTCTGTCAGTACACATAAAAGTTTTGTGAGGAGTAACCCCAGGGTGACCTGTAATACCTGTACAGGTAGTATTTTTGCCACACGATGCATCCAGACATTGTCAGAAGCATGCCTGGAGGTGCCACAAAGCTCCTGCAACCCCCATGTGTTATGTTAAATAACAGGGCCTCCAGTGGTATTGGAGTAGTGTTGGGAAGTTGTCAACTGGCTTTCAGTAAATAGAGATCCTAATTTTGCCAAGTTGAAGAATAATGGCTTGTTGCTTGATAACAGAACTTTGTATTATTTTCAGTTATTTCTGTCTTTGTAATTTGTGCTCACTAGCAGTTTACATTAGATAAATACTTGCAGGTGCTGAAAAAAATAAATCCATCCCCTGTCAGCTGTGAAAATTGTGGCATAGTAAGGAATACATGTATGAGCCTACAAGCCTGAGTGGACTTCAGTGGTTTGTGGCTTGTTTAGTTCTCTGTATAATGCCACGCCAGAAGTAATTTTTCATTCTCACCTTAGCTTCTCTTTTGTCTCCTGCACACATCTGTCTCTATGGCTTGGTTACCCCATCGATGCAACTGGTTATCACTGCTCACAAATGGAAATTCTTAGTGGTTTGTAGATTGGGTGGAATCACCTGAAATTAAAGTAGTTCTGCCTGGTCCTGGTTGAGTAGTTAGTTTGTGATCTAATACTTTCTCCCAACAGAGGGATGTAACTCTTCAGGTTCCCTGTGCAAGTTCCCACACTCAGGATTCATTTTGCACAGATGCTTCCTTGTAACGGATCATAAACTTTCTAAATTTCTATGAACTCCCTTGTTAGTGAGCTCATGAACACAGAAAGCTTGATATGCAATACCAGAGATAGTTCACAAGGATGTTTATCCCATTCTGAATTATCATTATTGTGGGCATCTTCATTTTCTCCATCTTATCCTTAGAAGGTAAATGCCTATAAATGCTTTCACCCATCAGAATGTTTTTCCCCTGAACAAACAAAGAAACAAACAAAAAAAGAACCCCAACATTTTTAGGGATGATAACTTGGCTTCCTCAAATCTTCTGTGTGGCTGATAGTTCCGCACCTGATGGTGAACATCAACCAATATTTCTTCATTTTAGGAAACTGATTTTGTTAAGGATTTGCAAAACTGAGTCTTCAGATTTGATTTTATGACAAGTACTTCTTAACAGGCACCAGATTTTTGGCCTTTCTCTGTCATGCAACAAAAAGAATTTCAGGAGCATGGGGCTGTGAATTCATACTCCAGTCCTCTCAGCTGTGCCTGTGCAATGGGAAGGATGTGGGACAGAGAACGGGCTGCAGCTTAGCTCCCTCCACTGTGGCTAGGAAAAGCTACACAGCCCCTTGCACCATGGTTTTGCAGAAAGCTGATAACTCCAAACTGAATATACAGAAGTTTTCAAACTGAACATACAGAAGTTTTCAAGCTGAATATACAGAAGTTTTATATGTAATCTCACTTACCCAGGGGAAGACTTTTATTTCTTACAGTAACAAACATTGTTAATCTCCTGATTGCATAAACCCTGCATGAACTCTGGGTCCAAGTTGCTTTGTTCATCTTTAAAAAATGTGATATAGCAGTATAGGGCCATGAGGGAGCTCCTTAGCTGGATGTGCAGTCAGAGGTCATTGAACGGGTTAATTGCCGGCACTTATCTTTTAAAGCAAAGATATAATGTTTAGACAAAACCCTTTTATACCATTTAATTCTTCTCAAAGGTGCTAGAGCTTTTAGTTTCCAAATGTACTAGGGCCATGAAACTTTATGGCCTAACAAAATTAAGGTGTCATGCCTAGTAATTGTCTGTTTATTTTTACCTTTAATAACTGTAAATATGCAAAATCTATGTAAATTATAAAATATTATAAGACCATGTGCTTTTTTTTTTCCTCCTAGAGGTATTCCTAACTCTACAAAATCATTCATTGTGTCAAAAGAAAAATGGGGTTGGTATCAATTGCCATTCCACTTATTATTCCTGGTATTTTGTCAAATCTGAATTAAGATTGTAAATTGCTGTTATTCTGTTCTTCTTTTCTTCTTTCTGACCTAAATCCAGTTCAGTTACAAGCTAATTCTTATAGTAGGCATCCCTTTTTATTTTTGAGAAGTGATTTGAAGCAAAAGTGATTAAGTTCTCCTCCCTTCTGAAAAGCAGTGGATGTACAACTGAACTTGAGTGTTGAAAGACAGACATGAGTTGAAATGTTGACCAGTCATTATTCTCTGTGTTATTATCTGTTGCTAATATTCTTAAGGAAATAAACCATGGGATAATATACTTTATTATGTTTTCTAACGTCAAATACTTGTTAGATTGCAGGATAGTTTTCCCATAAGTCATTCAATATTGGTATGCTAATTCATCTGCAAAGTCAAGGGTTAAATACTGGTGTACTTCAAATGGAATTTGATAAATTAACTTAGCCAACTAAATGGGCTGTGTGCTGGAAAGAGCAAACTGAAAACTGAGATATCCTTCACTTTTTTAATCACAGAGCATTAGAAAACTAGGTGTTTTAAGAAAGTTGTTGGATATAGATGGATGAACCCTCAAAGACCTGAATTACTTGTATTTGCATCCTGCATTTTCTTCAAAGAATAATTTTCATAAAAATAATGGAAGTTCACAGTTTATCCTCCAATTTTGTTCTGGTAAGATGTACCAGAAGCATCATGTCTAGACTAGTTTTGGTCTTGTAAGTGCCAGTAACCGGCAACGTTGTTCATACCAGCTGTGCATGAGTTGCAATATCTTGAAGGCTTTCAATTTATTTTAACTTTTTAATACATTCTAGAAGCACTTTTCATTTTTTCAGACTTTTGGCATAACCAGTTTTCTTTGAATTATTATAGAACAAACAGCTAGTGGCAGGTAAATTATTCACAAGAAATTAAGCAGTACCAGAGAATTTAAAAAGACCTTTTGGCTTTCTTTGTTGTAAATTTGCAAAAGTAATGCAACTGTGGGATTGGAAATGAAACTTGAATACTAATACATTATTTACTCTCCCTCTGTTTGATGAAACTTTTTCTTTGTATCGCTTTCTAAGACTTTCTCACAG
>WEKW01015910.1:894-17076 GCA_013389905.1 Sula dactylatra
TTTGCTCAAGGAGAACATAAACCAGTTGTCGTTTAGGGTCAAGAAAAGCTTTTACCCTGGCTACAAAGTCCTTTCTCATTTCCCCTATTAGTAAGGCATCATCAACCAACAGCAAGCCTTTGACTGAAAGGCCAATGTGAAAAGTGGCATGTCTTGTCTGGCATGGCAGTTTCTAAAGCATGTTTCCAGCATATTTCAGTGTATGTAACAGTTGCAGAACTTTTGACAGAAGTGCTGAGCAAATCGTCATAAATTACTGGTATTAATGAGCATTTCGCTATTACTCTGGCTGCTTACAGCATATTCCCATCTGTATTTTGTCCCAAGTTATTTCTCTGTTTGACTTTATGTGATGTAACTTTATTACCATATTCTCAGCTAATTTAAATTGACAAATTGCCATGGAATTTAGTAAAGTCATGTCAACTTATAGCACTGAGGACCTCTCTATAATTATATTCATCTTGTTAAGGAAGTTTAAATAGAGCAAAGCTAAATAGGAATGCAGTACGTTATCTTCATTGACTTCTAATAGAATAGTTTAATATATTCGTGATTAGTTACATACCAAAGTGAAATTACACATTATTTGTGTTTGCATTTTAGGTGACAGGTAAGGGCAAGTTTCATGGAAGCTGATAAAGTGAGATATAAATTATGTTCTTTAGGAATGGCTCCTATTGAAGCGGGGGAAATGACACCAAAATGGGGCAGAGATGCCTCAAGTGAGAAGTTTTCCTGCATAGGAGACAGGTGTTCTCAGCAGTGTGGCACTCAAGTCTCAGGTTTGCATGTCATGCAACCCCATGAGCAAAGGCACTAGCCAAGACACCACAGTGGTCTCTTTTTTCATTTTCAGTGCTAGGGTTTGCTTGACAGATCACTTGCCTGTCTGCGTGCAACGTAGATGTTCCCACAGGATCCTTCTGGCACAAGGAAGGTCTTGGTCTTGTCCCACACAAAATACCACCTCTGCACTCTCCCTCAAGAGATAATGATGACTTCGGTCTGCAGAAGTTAGAGAAGGTTTCACACCAACTCTGACCATGCTGTTACCATTTTGGCTGTGCCACTGGAGAGCATAGGCTCCTTACAGTTGCCTTTCCATTCCTTCCCAGCTTGTCATTTTCCACCCTTCTTTCTTCTGGCCTTTTGTTTTCCAGAGGTGGTCTGCATACTGATTTATTCTGACAAAAACTGGGGTCTGTTCTGTTCGTGTTGTTGAAGCAGACAGACATGACATAGTTGGTATTAAACAACTGTGCTACACAAGTTAACAACATGGAGCAGCTATATATCACTTATCTCCCACTTCTCTTCAGATTGTATATATATCCTGAAATACTTGTTTCGGTTCTTGGGAAGTCTCACCTCAACAGCAACGGGTGCTCAGACTGTTCATCAGAGTGGTCACATGTTCATGGCCCTTCGTTATTCTGTTTTTGGTGTCTAATATGTGGGTGGCTAGAAAAAAACTTACTGCTGAAATAATTGCAGCTGCAGCCTGAGTTGTTTGCTGATTTAGGTTTAAAAATCTTTTTTAGCTGGGCTGTTCTTGAGATTTCTGTTGTACCTAAGTAAGACTGAACAGAGTTGTTTAGAAATAGTATGTATTTCAGATCTTTCACTGTAGATGCTGCACAGGTGTAAGAATTTTAGCTTGAACCAATAAAAGTTGTATGGTCTTATGCACTGTAGAAGATGTTTTATATAGAACTGTAAAGCAAATGGAAAACCAGATGTTGCTTTATATGGTTTCCCATTCTTCATTTTACAGGCTACTTATTCATGACCTTTGGGAGACTCTCTCCAGTAACTATCTTTTAATTCTGTTCCCCTGAATATAGGAAGCCTTCTGATATGTCCATCCGTAACGATGCGTATTTCATTAGGTGCGTAGTGCTCTTGTCACTCCGCACTTCCCAGGGTGTTCAGTACTCGCTTTGGGGAGCATTATAATGTTCTGTTCATGTATTTGTCCAGTAATATTACTACTTGAGGGTTACTTTTTACCCTCTATGATGCTGTTTCAGTTGATGTTCAATTTCTAGCCGAAACCAGGACAGAGGTTTTCCTTGGTTGGCTTCTGCTTTGATTTGTAATGATGTAAGTGACAGATGAAAGACTCATCCTGTTGCAAACTTGCTCGTGGAGTTTCAGTAGTGTAAGCTGAACTCCTTGAGTTTGTCTGTGTTTTTTTTAAGGGTCAGGCCTGAAAACCAGGTTTCAGATCACCAGCCCTGTAGGCACAGGATGGGTGAAGTGTGCCCTCAGCACACAGGACCTGTACGGCTAAGGAAATCTGGTGGGGTGGTGTGCCAGTAGGTACAGCCGGAGGAATGGGCCATGGGCTGTGCCCTGCAGAACTGTGTAAATTGAGGGAGGGTGAAATTCTTGTGCATAAACCCTCCCTGAAAGCTGCTCTTCCATGCCTCAGTAGATGTAGCACTGGGATCTACCTGAAGTGACCATCTTTGACCAGAGATGTTTCAGAGTAGGTCGGAGAGCTGCTCCAGGTGGAGCAGCACGGTGCCCTGGTGCGCTCTGAGGGCTGCCCGGCACTGGCTGCGGGGCAGAGCCTGGAGCCTGCCATGGGAGCGCCTGCTTCCGAACAACTGCTCTTCTCCCAGGTGAGGACAAGTGTGACTCGTGGCAGGCTGGCAGATAGCATAGCTCCACAGGACCGTACGGTGGGAGTCAGGTCAGGTAAAATAGGTAATTAACTATTTCAATGAAAGAATGTGTGGTGGGGAGGAACCCTTGTGTTGCAAGCAATAAGCCCATCAGACAAATGGGAGGAATTCTGTGCGTTCAGTATCTGTGAAATTTGGAAAAAAAGAGTGGAAAATGGATCACAGACCTTTCTCATTTTCTCTGCTTCCCAGAGGGCTTGGAGCCCTTCAGGTTAAGCATAAAATATTTTCTCGTGGAGAGGACCTAAGCAGAGAGTATCTCTTTTCCAGTGCTAATTTCATGTAGTAATCTAGCATGCACAAAGCTGCAGCATATGCAGCCACTCCAGACCATATCCAATGCATGCATGCACGCTGATTTTAGACAAGTGGTGTCAGCTTTCTCTTTAGCATTCTGTCCTTTCCTCTTCCTCAGTGGTGTTACAGCTCTCTCCATAATAAGAACTCTTTTTTTTTTTTTCTTTTCATTTTTCTCTGATTCAAAGCTGTGTGTGTTTTTTAAATGTGCATGCAAATGAGTTTTGCCCCTCAGTTTCCTGGTAAGTTGCCACAATGGCCAGGAGGGTGGCACAGGTTCTGCACCATTGCTCAGGGGAGCGCTAATGTGTGACCGAACGTGGCAGGACCATGTCACAGGAAGAGGTTAGCTGTTTCCTTTTTGTTGCTGCTGCTGTTGCAGGAAGGACTATAGAAGAGAAATCTGGAGGGAGTGGTGGAAAGAAAGAGCACGGGTTGGCATTCAGCTGTAAGTTACATCAGTGCAAAGTGGAAGTCTGGCTGTGTCTGGAAAGGCATCTTTAATAAAGAGATTGTGTGTTAAACAGTGAAGATGGAATAAGATGTTATTTGTTGCCATCTACTTTCATGTACGATTAAAATACTTTAAAAGACAATAAGCCCGATGTAAATATCTGTTTTCTCATTATCTGTTTATCTCTGTATTTTATCTCAGAGTTGTTTATAATTTATTTTTAATGATAATGAATAATTCTGGTAGGAGGTTGAAGCCAGGCGTGTTACACAGTATGATAGTATTATTTTCTTCAGAGATACAATGCCAGGTTTTGTTTCATTTTATTTCAAAGGGCTGAGGATGAGCAATACCACACCTTATTCTAATATTTCTAAATAAAATTAAAAAAAACCCCTGCATCTGACTGACATGCATTCAAGCCTCAGGTAGATAAAACATTTGAGCTGTTCTGCCCCTAGCATTCTGAAGTTCCTTGCTGGATGCTGCCCATGGCTCTGCAGTGGCAATACATTGATTGGGACATTAGCTGCTACTGAGTAAGAGTCCTTTACAACTTGCAAACTTCAGTAATTTCAACGTCTAATGATTGCAATATGCTCATGATTAACTCTGCTGAAAAATCCTTGAATTGTGAGGTGAAGGCTGAGTGGGCTGGGGTGATATTGGGACTTTCCTGCATAGATTATTTCTGTTTTGAAGTCAGTCGGTCAGAACTGCTGAGGTTTTTATTGCTGTACTTGATAAGTTTCAGGAGATTATGCATAAACGTTTTCATTTTGCTACTGATCAGTTATTTTGACTGAAACGAAATACATAAAAGGTTTCTACATTTAGCCTCTTCCTCTCTACCTCTAGACTATGTAAACTTGTGAGATGACATAAGCCCAACTAAAGAGAAAGTGCAGTTTAATTTCCTTTATATGGTCTTATTTTGCCTTTTTCATTCCATTTATTTCAGTTAGAGATTATTGGATTAATTGAGGCAAATATTTAATGTTTGGCCAAATTTCATTCTGAAATAATTCCATTTATAGTTCAAATTGCTTTGATGTGTTTTGTAGTCTTAATATCTGTAGCTGCAGTCATCTGCATAAAGCTGAAGCAATGATATTTGCACTTGAAGAACTTATCTGCCTGGCCATCTATGTAGGTAAAAACCCTCCTTATGTTTATACGTAATGTATATTTATTTACAGAGTCTTCAGGTACTCAGTGACTCCTTTGTTAGTATTATTTGCATTAACATGGACCATCTTACGTGGTCCATGTCATGGCCAGTAGTACCTTGAGAGAAGAGTAACTGGTCATGAGACTATCCATTAATTAAACTTGTGAGGGATTCTACTTTATCTGAGATTTCTGTCAGGATCCTCCAACATGCAACATGCCACGTTTATGTTCCTGATACAAGCACGTACTTTGGTTGGTGATGGGAAGTTGGCTCACTGAACTGTCATCTTTCATTATTTCACTACCAGCTACTTCATGGTTACACTAGTCAAATGGCAAATGACACTGCAGAGGTGTGTTGAGAAACAGCATGGTAAAAACATTCATCTGTTACAATAAAATCTGAAAGAACTTTATTTTCCATTGAAAGTGAAGATGGATGAACACGCCGAGCAAGTGCCAGTGTACTAGTAAGAAGGCAGTGGAGTGTTTGTGTCAGAGAAACTCACACTTGTTGGCCTTTTGAACCATGCTCCAAGTAGCTGTGGAAATAAATTTATGTCCTATAGCACCTGTCTCGCAACGTGTACTGGCCTGTATCTGGTTTCCTGTGCATTGGAGCTGCTGCTGTGGGGACCCAGCTCCAGGCAGGACGGGCAGGCTGCCCAGGAGGGGCTTTGCAAAGGGAATGTCCTGAGGTCCCCAGTAGGAAAAGCTGCCAGGCTTGTGTTGGGACATGCACTCTCAGGGAATTTAGGTACTTGCATCCTGTCCAGAGTCGTGAAACATTAGGTATTCTGCACCAGCCCATTTTGTTCCAAAGTACAGCTAAATGTTCTGTGGCATTGGTTCCCTTTACTTCGGTAGCGTACGCTCCTGCTCGAGTCCCAGGGGTAGAGATGTCAGGGTGCTCAGCTGTGAGACTCCACAGCATATCCAGCCCCACAATTAGGCTGCTCTGGCCTGAAAACAGAGCCTAAACGTTTCTTAAAACCTCTGCATTGCCCAGGACCCTTCTCATACATCATTTAAGCTGTGGAGGTTTCTAAAATTTGTTCTCACAATCCCTAAATTCTTTTGTACGCCTGTGACTAATTGTGTGAGACTGCTTGGACACTGGCAGCTTGGATGCAGACTGTAGAGCAGAAACATAGGTGCTCAGGGGAATGGCTAGTTAAGAACGGAGATTTCAAAAGATTTTTTAATGGTCATTCAACCTTCTGTCTCCTGGGTCAGCTAATGAGTTCCTTTCATGAAGTGAAACTCATATGATGTCAGTTGACATTGCTTCATGTATTTTTCAATGGAATTTTGCTCTAAATCCATCTTTTAATACAAAGCACTTGTGAGATTCTTGCCCCACTGTGGTGTTTGGAGTAAAATGACAGTTGCATCTTCAGCGTACCATCTGTGTGAGAGTTAGGAGCCACTGAATTGTGAAGCATACATCAAGCGCTTGACATCTAGGATATATTTCATCAGTAAAGAAAAATAACAGCTTATTGTTTTCACTGGTAAAGTCTGTGTATTCTGATCCCCAGATAAATATATCTAATTCTTACAACTTATCCTCGAAGTACCTTGGTGCAACATGGTTTACAACTCATTTCTGCTCCTGCATGTTCTCCTTCTCAGATGGTATGTTTTAGAGAGGTTAGAGATAATAAGGAAGTCTAGATTAGATTAGCTTTCACAGATGGGTATTGCATTGATGAAACAATGTAATCCAATCACAAGCTTATGAACACCAGCAGCTGTACTGTATGAATGCATATACTTGCGTTCAGATATTTGAAATCATGTTTAAGGTGTTACTTAATGACGTAGGAGATACAGTTGCATCAGCATGAACATCTGCAAATCTCAACGAGGAGAAATGCTGTTAGGTCAATTTTGAAGCAATATGATTATGCAAGTCTTGTCCTAATACATCTTTGGTGCATGTCTCGCAACTCAGTGAATCCTGTTGTTTCATTTCATTATGAAGTCTACAAATGCAAAGGTTTACGGACGTCAGGGGCTGTCCCTGGCTTCACTGGAGTGCTTTGAGACATTGCAGGAACAATGCTCTTTCACTGTCTCGTGTCCGGCTTCATGCCTTCCAATAGCTACACAGGCTGAAAATCTGACTTGGGACCATAGTGCAGCCTAGATGCACAAACCCAGTCCTCAGCTGGGTGTGCTGGAGCTGCCATACCCAGTCAGAGCCAGAATGGGTAGAGAGGTGTGGGTAGTGAGGAGACAGTGGTAGAGAAACTGGGGAAGAATGGGGAGCCGAAGGTGGCTGGATACTATTAGAAAGGGTAGAGGGAGCAGCAATGAGATACACATGTACTTTGGAAGGGGAAATGGAAAGACAGGTGTGAGAGCTTGAGTCAGAGAGAAAACACTGCCAATAAGAGCGTGTGAGGAAAGATAGTGTCTGGGGAAAAAAAAAGAAACCCTCTTGAGAAAAAAGGAGAGGAATTTAAAATGTGTTGCAGTCTAAAGAAATGTACTATTCCACATTGAAATGATTAAAATAGGCTAGGAATAAAGGGGAAAATACATTTTTTTGGTACATTTACAGGGACAAAATAGACTATAGAAAAATAGAGTAAAAATCAGAACAGTGTGTAGTTGTATATGTATTCAGTGCAGCTGTGTAGAATAAGGCAGGTTTTTTCAGTATGTATCATGGACAAAAGTCCCTATGGGCAGATACCTGAAACACTGCCCCTCTCTTGCCAGCCATCATGTTCTTGATCTAAAGCATGAGGCCTCCAGGACTTGCAAAGATGTATATGTTTTTTTCATATGGGTACAGAACGTAGTCTTATTAGTCTCATTCTTAGAAATAATTGGCCCATTTTAGATTTTATGTTTTTAGAAAAAGAAAACTCAAGATAGGTAATCTGTTGGGGAAACTGCCCCTAAACATTACAGTCTGATAAAATCATAAGACGTTTTTAATTGTGGCCATGCTGTGTACTATGACCAGATTCAAATTTGGCTTTAAATTAATTTGTGTCCCTATAACTTATGAGTCTGATTGCAAACTGTAATAACAATCACTAAATGTAACTCCTGGCTGAACTGGCATTTTCATTTCAGGCAAACAAATTAAAACTGTGTTAATTACAGAATAGCTTTTGGATGTATATAGCCTAGGCTTCTTATTAAAATGCTTTACTTTTTGGCTGCAGTCTGAAAACTAAGTATTTGCATATTTGCATGCATAAAGGAGAGGTTTGTAACATCTGTGTAATTGTCAATGGGTTTTAAAATATGGATTGCAATACTGATTGACATAAATGTACTCATATAAAGGGGTTACAGCAGGGGATGCTCAGGTAAGGATTCAGAATGAAGTCTGCAGAAGTATGTGGGGACAGTGGTAGGCAGAGTTACCTAAGGAGCTGCAGTGGGGTATGGATCTTTTGCTGGTCCTGTATGCATATTTCAAAAGCAGCTCTCATGGTATTCCAAAAGTAAAAATCTAAGACAAGACAGAGCATCACTGAAAAGGCAATATCCCTAATGCTTTTCAAAGTTCCTTTTAAACTGGAGACGTAGAGTCTTGCTGGGACCTGCATGAGTTAAAGTGGAGAAGAGAGATAAGAAAAGTGGATCTGGATATGTTTGAAGATTTACAGAAATACTTGAATTGAGAGACATTCGTACTGCTACAAGAAATTTAAGTTCACAGCATATACTGTCATGAGCTGCCTCCTAACACTGTACCTATTGTGGTTAACCCCGGCAGGCAGCTCAGACCTGCACAGCCACTCACTCACTACCTCCAGTGGGAGTCACTTGCAGTTAGCTGTCCCAGCTGTGTCCCTTCCCAAACTCTTGCCCACCCCCAGGCTACTTGTTGGTGGGGCAGCGTGATGAGTAGAAATGGCCTCGATGCTGTGTAAACACTGCTCAGCAATAACTAAAATATCCCTGTGTTATCAACACTGTTCTGGTCACATATCCAAAACATGGCACCATACAAGCTACTGTGAAGAAAATTAACTCTATCCCAGCCAAAATCAGTACAGTACTGTCATACAGATAATGCAAAAAATATCTAACATATAATCTGAGAGGATGTATGTCAGTCTGCACTGACACTGTCATTTATAGGGATTTTTCCCCCTACAGGAAGAAGGAAATAAGTTGCTAAGTATTTTGCAGCTCAGCAAGTCCCTTTCTCCCATTACTAATGACATTTAAATTGCAAACAATTTCCTTTGAAATCAATAAAGTTTGATGGAATTATTACCAAGAAAAAAAAAAAAAAAGAAGAAAGTAATTTTCTTTCAATCTTCTTGTATGCTTCCTTTCCCACATGTCAGACTGTACATCACTTCGATCCTAAATTGTAACAATTCCTACCTACCTGGATTTGCATAAAATCCATAAAATGTTTAAAAGTGCAGTTGAAGCACGTTAAGCAAATATTTGTATCTGTTCCTAAGATTGCTATAATTTATATACCTCGTGTTTCATATAGGTGTAGCCACTAAATCTGCATGAAATAAAAATTTTTGGTGAAGTGAGACACGAGGGACACTTTTCCAGGATCAGGGAAGTTGAGTCAGGTCAGGATAGCATTCTGTATTTTATTCTTCAGAGGATTTATTTACCTGATGAAGAGCTATTTTCTTCCACTGATTCACTTTAAAATAAACCTTTGAGCACTTCTGTTCCACAGACATGGAAAAAACCCATGTCTGAGGGAGAATCTGATTTAATTCAGATTTTCCTTTTCAATTTAAGACTTCCAGTAGCAAAGGGAACTCAGAGATATTCAGTGGACCTGAAAGAAAGAGGAATGGCATTTTTATGCTGTCATGTATTTAATCCATCAGTACTGAGACACTTTAAAATTAAAATATATGGTCCCATTAACTGTTTTCTATTGTATAGCTTTCTTAAAGAAAAGAAGAGTGTCTGATATGCACTCTTAGAGCAGTGCAGGACTGTGGGTTAGAGCCAATCATTCATGTACTCTCTGGAGGCAGCAGTGGGAACGTCAGCCCCCTGGCTCCCATCCTTTGAAGAGTTTCCTCTTTTCTGAAAGAGGAATAAGATTTATGTAAATGGCTGCTGCCAATGCTGTTTCTTAACAGCATCCCTTCCAAAGTGTTTCGTTAAGATCTGCTGCTGAATCTGCATGACCGCTGAGGCCTGTAGGTAGTCATATTTGCAGGCAAAGCAGGAGCTCTGTGTTTCTGCTGTGCAGAACTGCTGTATCTGAAGGGTGGGATGTACTGGTCACACTCCTAGTCTACTCTTTGCTGGATTGCATAGGAAGCCCAGATGTGTAACCAAATACTTTCTGTACCAAAGCTTAGACTCTCCAAACTTTGATCCCATTTAAGCATAAGTGCTCTGATTCTGCTGTGAAAGTGGCCCCTGCCTATCTACCTCTAGAGAGAGAGAGAGATATTACAATGTCTGTAGATACATAACATCTGTAGATATTTGGCTTCTTTTTCTAAGGAAACTGAGGCTCTTCTGTACAAAGTAGCTCTTGATATTGAATACTTCTCCCTTTGCGAGAAGTGCTTCTACTGCTGTGCCTTCTGCATAGAATGCGTTTTGTGTTGTGAATGTTGCTTTGGGTGTGTTAGAAATGATTTGTCTGACAGGAATGGGTTATCATATATCCTAAAAATGCTCAGTAAGAACAGAGCTGATCTCCTGAGGGAAGTGAGCTCTTCCCAAGTGATTGTTCTGTCCATGGCTTTCATATTGTCATGGTTTTAGCTGGGATAGTTAATTTTCTTCACTGTAGCTGGTATAGTGCTGTGGTTTAGACTTAGTATGACAATAACGTGATAACACACTGATGTTTTTAGTTGTTGCTAGGTAGTGCTTACGCTAGTCAAGGACTTTTGCAGCTTCCCATGCTCTGCCAGAAGCACAAGAAGCCGGGAGGGGAGGGGATACAACCAAGAGAGCTGATCCAAATTGACCAAAGGGATATTCCGTATCATGTGATGTCATGGGAGTTGGCCGGGGGAAGGCGCGATCGCAGCTCGGGGACTGGCGGTGTCGGTCAGCGGGTGATGAGCGGTTGCAGCACTTGTTGTTTAGTTTTGGTTTTGGGGTTTTTTTCCCCTCTTTCCCTTCTTCCAAGGTTTCATATCTCTCTCGCTCATTTTTTTACTTTTCATCATCATCATTATTATTATTATTATTATTACTATTATTATTATTATTATTGCTGTTTTATTTTAATTATTAATCTGTTCTTATCTCAACCTATGAGTTTTCTTACTTTGGCCCTTCCGATTCTCTCCCCCATCCCGCAGGGGTGGGGGGAGTGAGCCGGTGGCTGTGTGGGGCTTAGTTGCTGACTGGGGCTAAACCACAACACATATACAGGTCTGTCTGGTCACCCATGCTGTTTTTGAAAAGCACCATTGTCAAAGCATTGTCTAATAGGTCTCCCTAGCTAGATCCCAATATTTCAGAGAACCAAAGCAGATTTTTTGGCCATGAGCATTGTATCAGTAGGGGCGCTTTAGTAACAGATCAGACGTAATGGCTTCGTCTTTTGACTGGTGTGGGTCCTCCTCCTAAAGCGAAGTGGTGTGGTTGGCTGTGAGAAAAGGGTAAACCAGGACAGGGAATTGGATGCAAGGACACAAGAAACAAAGCTGCAGGGCTGCTGTTACCTCTGCCCCGTTCTGTACAGTCAGTGGGAGATGGAGTTTTGGTGTGTAATTGTAGCTTCCACATTTGTTTGGGTTTTGTAGAGGCAACCACTCTTCTTTTTTGCTCCGCATGTTTCCTGAGCACGGGCATTCTGTTGTTACCCTTCCAGGCTTGGGACTGTGTAGCCTACAGGTCTCAATGCTGCGGCTCAGGCCTCAGGCTCTGCACTGCTTACTAACACTTGTTTCTAGAGCATCACCTCAGGGGTGGATTTATGCTTTAACAAGTAGCTGTCAAGTAAGAGGTAAAGGAAACAGGTAGAAAGGTAGGTTCAACATGGGTTTCTTGTCTCAGTTTTGCTTAATTTAGCCCATATTATATACAGAGGCTGACTGGCTTATTTCTTCACAGCTGTGAAACCTCCTGTGACCCAAGGTCAGGGTCTTCTGTGCTGGCTCTCATCTGTGTAAACTACCTTCCCAGAGCCAAGGCTGACCCCTAAACAGCCTGCCAGGACAGCCCTACCTCTCAGCCTGTCTTCAGCCTGGCACTTCTGTCCATGTGTTCTTCCCCTCAGTCCCCCAGAGATCGCAGAAGGCAGCACTGGAGCCAGGACTCTTTTTTGTTGTTGTTGTGGAAGTTATTTATTTCCAAACTTAACACCTTTTCAGAGAAAACAGAAAAGCCATTTTGTGTTGAAGTAACCTTACTCATTACTTACTAGCTCTTAATTACTGTGGTAGGTTTTTTTTTCCTGACAAATTGGTAGTTATTATTGCTATTTTCTTAGCCGAAGGAGCACAGTTCAATACACTGTGAGAGTGAAAAGCAGCTGTTAGACATAAAAATAGAGGCAGTTCATAAAGGCAAAACAGAATTCATGTGTTTTATATATACAGATTCACCCACAGCACTACAGACAGCATTTTCAAGTTTTGCTTGTGCTATCTCCTTTCTGTAAAATTTTTGTCATGCTCTCAGTTGTACATGCTTTTTTTTATCTGCAAAAATACAGGCTTAAGATGCCCAGTGAAGATACTCTTTTTTTCTAAGGTCTTCACTCTTGCATGTTCATGTTGCCTTCTGCTGTCTTGCCTTTCTTTGGGGTTTTTGTGCCTAAGTGGAGACTTGAAACTTGCTGGGGGGTGTGGGGACAGAATGCACCTCGCATTATGCAACGTTCATCTGCTCTAGCTGCAATTGCTGCCATCCCGCACAGCAAACCCCACACAGAATCACGCAGGTCCCGTGTGTGAACACTGAAAGAAAGGCTGACATACTTGTTGGGGAAGATGATACCTCTGTGTAGCAGTTTTGGAGAAGGAAGCTATCAATTGCAAAGGGATTACTGTATGGGTAAGACTTCATAGTGCGTTGCCAGAATTAATCTGATGAGCATAGAAGATTTTTTGAAAGGCTACTTCTTCCATATGTGTAGGTGTTCATACAGTGACTACCATAGAGATTTGGTAGAAAGGTTAGTATGTTTTAAGCACCAGAGAGTTCCTGTTTTGTAGTATATAGTATTCAATTGTGTTGGCAAAAATAAAAAATATTATTTTTCATATTTTGTGCCTCTCAGCTGTCATGTCCTTAATCTTTGTATGGTCACAGAACAAATGATCAGTGTGGTGAGTTCAGTTTGTTGCAGAAAATATTTTTTTCTTACAAAAGCAAGCCTATAGTAAGCTTCTGAAAGCCAGGAAATAGTGTTTTACCTATCAACTCTTTTAGTACCGCAATTTCACCAGTATTGCATGGGAATAACATGACTTTACTTCATAGTAGTATTCTGAGATGAATTAGTTTATGGTGCTTTATCAACTTGAAATCAGAACTGTCAAACTTGCCATCATTATGATATTGGAGGTTCAGGCAGCAAGAGAAGTTGTGCTTTCAGCACTAGATCATCTCTGTTCCCCCAGCTGAACTCTGTGTACTCGCCTGCTGTGGCTAGTGTGAAAATTAGTAGTCCATTTAGGTAGTTCATTTATCTGTGTAGCAAACGTCATTGTTTTCTTTTTTCTTTCTTTGCTGTTTTCTTTTTTCTTTTTTTGCCTTTGCTTGTGCAACATTTTTATTTCTTTTTTTCTTTGAACTACATATGTAGTTGGTACTTTAAGTCTTTGTGGGTATACACCTTAGGTTGACATTTCAGTACTTAGCTTTTTGACGATTTGCAAGAATTTATGAGGATTTACATTCACAGTTTATGATGTGGCCGTGCTAGTTATTTTCTCAGGGACCTTGACATCCCTTGATATATTTGAAAGTTTTTCATTATAGTTTTGGGACTAGATGGGGAAAACATCTTCATAACCAGCTTGGTCTCTCATGTGTACAGCTAGCCAGATTGGAGGGTTTAAGGCAGATCATGCAAATTGAAGACTGAAATGGGTGAAACATTTAGGAAAGCACAGGTGCAGAGGCTGTTTAGTTCCAGAGTTTGGTTCATCGTTGCATGTTATCCAACCTGGCTGCAGACGCTGCCCAAAGGCAGCTTTTTCATTGCCCCCCGGTAAAAAGGGATTTGTGGCTATATTAATATCCTGTTCCTTCCACCAGTGAGTTGATTTGTTAGTGAACTGACGATTATGGCTGCACAGACCCTAGAAGCAGCACAAGGGAGGGATGAAATGGGTTGCTGGGTCTTGAGACCAGTGAAAGCAGTGAGAGGAAGGGAGAGAAGGGGATGTCTTTTTCTGGTGGCAGCCCACTGTTTCGGTCGAATTAAACACAGTGTGAAGTTGCTCTCTCAGGAATCTGTTATTTAGTTAACTGTTAGATCTTTCAGTACCGCTGTAACTCACTGTCCTTGTTTGCATATATCTCCCCTGTCAGACAGAACATTTCACTCTCCCTTGGTTATAGCTTGTTTTGCTTCATCCCTTGTATTCATACATGTGTCATCCCAGACATAGCTGTATGCCATACACATTCTGATAGAGAAAGCCATAAGCATCTTGCCTTGTCCCCCTGTGGTCTGGCTTGGCTGAAATCTTTTCCAGTTGAGCAGAATAAATGAAATGCAGCCACAAACAAGAAGCTATGGCCTTCAGTTACAAACCTCTAATTTAGAAGTCTCTTTCCGTTAGTCATATATACTTGTCAAAGGTGCAGTTAATAAACATTTACTACTGATTTAACAGGCTCTACCTAAGGCAGTAGGTACTTACTGCGTTAGGTAGGGCCAACAACAAGAAGGCATATACATGCTGGTGTTTAGTTCTTCTGATGCCTGAGAAGAGGTGATGCATGCTGTAACATTTGCTCCTTCAGACTCATGTTTTTATGCAGAGAGCACGTTGAGACAATCTCTCACTGTCGTGCTGCAGCAGCAGGAGCAGGCACATCCTCGCTGCCTGTACACCAGTTAAGGATTCAGGAACAGTTCTCTTCCCACTAGGCTCTGGTTATAGCTGGCAGGTTGAGAATTAGCTATCAGAAAATTTCCTTAGCCTTAATATTAATCACTGTAGGGCAGCCGCGATGGTGTTATGACTTCCAACTATCTATATCTGCTAAAGCAGGTAATTGCAATAACTAGGCAGCCATGTCCTCACGCATGAAGATCGAAAAACTGGGAAATGAGTGGGCATGTGTCAGACATGCTTTGGGGTTTGCCTACCTAATAATACTGCTGAGAATGAGATGGAATTTCTGAAGACGATGTTCTGGCGAGAGACCTGGTGGAAGCTTTGAATATAAAATTGAATAGATTCTGTAGCACTGAATCCAAGCTATTTCTGGGCAATCCTCTCATGGTAATCTGCTTGGCAGATGTCTAAATCTCCATATAAGGTAAATTAATGATGTTGAGAGACAGTTTCAGACACCTTTCTTTTGATTATTAGAAACTTTTCCCATTTCCGACCTAACTGTTGGTAGTGAACCAGCACTTTTCCACTTGTTCTTACACAAACGTTTTCCTTTACATTAAATAGATGCTCTTTGTTTTGGAATTTTGTCAGAGACAAGCCACACTCATTTCAGCTTTGTTTTTTCTTGGCCCCCCTGGTTGGATCCCTCTACCTCATCATTCATGTTGGGAATGGCTGCAAAGAACCTGGAACATGATGTCTGAGTTCAGGCTGCAAAACCAACTCTCGTCTTTGTCTTTGTACTTCAGCTTATTATGTTAAATAGGGCTTGTTAAATCAGTAGTAAATTTTTGTTAACTGCACTTTGGACAAGTATATATGATTAAAAGAAAGAGACTTCTAAATTAGAGGTTTGTAGCTGAAGGCCATAACTTCTTGTTTGTGGCTGCATTTCATTTATTCTGCTCAGCTGGAAAAGACTTCAGCCATTTAAAAAGTGGCAGCCATTAACCTGGCATCTCGTAAGGGAATGTTTGCATTTTCTCTTGAGCCATCTGTTCTCAGTATAAGACAGTAATGTAACTGAAGGAACTCAGTGTTCCCTAGTATTGTCTAACAGTCTCGTTTGTTGGACCTGGCTGTTCCATTGTAACAACTTATTTACAATATAGTTTGATAAGTTGTAGATTCACATATGGTAGAGGTGGAAGGAAGAGCCTGTGGAGTGAAGAAGTTTCTCAGTACTTTAATGCAAGCATACATTGCACTGGATTCTGCTAATAAAAATTGTATCTGGAAAATCTGTCCTAGTGATAAAGGGGATGGCTGTCCTTTTATATAAAGAACGGAAATGTTAGGATAAAATTAAGGCCAGTGTAAATATATATGGTTATTTTGTAATTAATGGAGTTGGTTTTCTGACCTCGGGGAAGAGTCTCAATACGTGGCATGTAGACATAGCTCAAAAATGGCTGTAGAATTACTTTCTTTTCCCCTGAGGCTAAAAAAAATAAAAGCTGCATCACCAGTTTTTTTCCAGTGGTATCTATTTTGTACTTGCACCTGACAGACTATATGTGATAAAGCTGTACTAGGATTTATATTTACA
>WEKW01015911.1:0-11706 GCA_013389905.1 Sula dactylatra
GTGGCCACCGCCGCCCCCCCGCCCCGGCTCTGAGCCCTGTTGGGGGGGACACACGAGCGTTACCCCTCAGCGTAGCCCCCCGCGCCGCTGGCTCCTGGGGGGCTTCCTCAAGCCCCGGCAATCGGAGCTTTCCAAGAGATCCGACACGGCNAAAAGCGTAAAGCGTGCACCCACTGGCAAACGTGCACCAAAAAGCGTGCACCCACCGGCAAACTTGCACCATAAAGCGTGCACCCACCGGCAAACGTGCACCAAAAGCATGCACCCACCGGCAAACGTGCACCAAAAAGCGTAAAGCGTGCACCCACTGGCAAACGTGCACCAAAAAGCGTGCACCCACCGGCAAACTTGCACCATAAAGCGTGCACCCACCGGCAAACGTGCACCAAAAGCATGCACCCACCGGCAAACGTGCACCAAAAAGCGTAAAGCGTGCACCCACTGGCAAACGTGCACCAAAAAGCGTGCACCCACCGGCAAACTTGCACCATAAAGCGTGCACCCACCGGCAAACGTGCACCAAAAGCATGCACCCACCGGCAAACGTGCACCAAAAAGCGTAAAGCGTGCACCCACTGGCAAACGTGCACCAAAAAGCGTGCACCCACCGGCAAACTTGCACCATAAAGCGTGCACCCACCGGCAAACGTGCACCAAAAGCATGCACCCACCGGCAAACGTGCACCAAAAAGCGTAAAGCGTGCACCCACTGGCAAACGTGCACCAAAAAGCGTGCACCCACCGGCAAACTTGCACCATAAAGCGTGCACCCACCGGCAAACGTGCACCAAAAGCATGCACCCACCGGCAAACGTGCACCAAAAAGCGTAAAGCGTGCACCCACTGGCAAACGTGCACCAAAAAGCGTGCACCCACCGGCAAACTTGCACCATAAAGCGTGCACCCACCGGCAAACGTGCACCAAAAGCATGCACCCACCGGCAAACGTGCACCAAAAAGCGTAAAGCGTGCACCCACTGGCAAACGTGCACCAAAAAGCGTGCACCCACCGGCAAACTTGCACCATAAAGCGTGCACCCACCGGCAAACGTGCACCAAAAGCATGCACCCACCGGCAAACGTGCACCAAAAAGCGTAAAGCGTGCACCCACTGGCAAACGTGCACCAAAAAGCGTGCACCCACCGGCAAACTTGCACCATAAAGCGTGCACCCACCGGCAAACGTGCACCAAAAGCATGCACCCACCGGCAAACGTGCACCAAAAAGCGTAAAGCGTGCACCCACTGGCAAACGTGCACCAAAAAGCGTGCACCCACCGGCAAACTTGCACCATAAAGCGTGCACCCACCGGCAAACGTGCACCAAAAGCATGCACCCACCGGCAAACGTGCACCAAAAAGCGTAAAGCGTGCACCCACTGGCAAACGTGCACCAAAAAGCGTGCACCCACCGGCAAACTTGCACCATAAAGCGTGCACCCACCGGCAAACGTGCACCAAAAGCATGCACCCACCGGCAAACGTGCACCAAAAAGCGTAAAGCGTGCACCCACTGGCAAACGTGCACCAAAAAGCGTGCACCCACCGGCAAACTTGCACCATAAAGCGTGCACCCACCGGCAAACGTGCACCAAAAGCATGCACCCACCGGCAAACGTGCACCAAAAAGCGTAAAGCGTGCACCCACTGGCAAACGTGCACCAAAAAGCGTGCACCCACCGGCAAACTTGCACCATAAAGCGTGCACCCACCGGCAAACGTGCACCAAAAGCGTGCACCCACCGGCAAACGTGCACCAAAAGCATGCACCCACCGGCAAACGTGCACCAAAAAGCGTGCACCCGCCGGCAAACGTGCACCATAAGCGTGCACCCACCGGCAAACTTGCACCATGAAGCGTGCACCCATCGGCAAACATGCACCATGAAGCGTGCACCAAGAGTGCAGCCGTGGTTAAGCATGCACCAGCAAGCGTGCACCAAGACGGCAGCCATGGGCGAGCACGCACTAGTAAGTGTGCACTAAAAAGTGTGCACGCACTAGGAAGCGTGCACCAAAAAACGAGCTCATGCTGGAGCGCACAGCCACCAGTGAACAGGCCCGGCAGTGTGCTCCCCCCAGCCCCTCGCACCCCAAGCCCTGGCCGTGCTCTGTCCCCGCAGCCCGAAGGCCCCCACAGCTCTGGGTGGCACCGCAGCAGCTCCCACCACTGTGTCTGTGCAATGCCCCGGTTCCAGGGGTCCTGGAGCAGGAGCAGGGCGAGGACCCCCGCAGCACCCTGCGCCCCCCAGGATGGTTTTCCCTGCACCCCCTGGCTCTGTAAGCCCTCGGATGTTTCAAGATCAAGGTCACTCTTGTCTTAAGCCCTAATCGGCGGCCGTAATCCCTCGGCTGCTGCGGGGACTTAATAACTTTGCAGATGGCATGGCCGAGGCTGCCGGGCAGGCGCCCACCGAGGTGCTGGGGGCAGCCCTGGGTGGGAGGAAAGGGCCCCCCGGGGAGGGGGGATGCTTGGGCCAAGCCCCATGGGCAGCAGCTCCTGGCTTTCTCCAGCGCCGCTTTGCTCCCAGATGCCCGCGGGAGCCGTGGGATGGGGGCAGAATTGCTGCCTCCTGGCCCAAATCCTGCCTGTGGAGGCTTGGCCCTGCTGCAGGCGGGAGCACTGGGCCAGGGGGGGACAGGGTCGGCCACAGGGAAGGGTGAGCCCAGGGACGGCCGTGGTCCTCGCGGGATGCACCGGTGGATGCAGGAAAGTGTCCTCAGCCCATCCTGAGTGACCCCGTGGGTTTGTTAGCACTGGCGCCCAGAGCCGGGGTCTTCCTCCGCATCGTTTACAGCTTGTTCAGCCTTTATAGGAGCAGACCTGCTCGGCTTCCCCGGTACCGAATCATTTCATTGCAATTGGATTTGCAGGAGAGCTGAGCCGAGATGTGGGCAAAGACCCTGGCGGGGGAAGGAGCAGCCACCCTGTGACCCGCTCGCTGGTGCCGAGCCTCGTCCTGCCACCGCTTTTGGCAGAGATGGGAGTCAAACCCAATGGCACCCCGTGATTCTCACCGATGTGCTCCGGGGAAGCACATCCAGACGGGAAAACACGGGCGTTATCTCCCCGTCCAAGTGCTTTCCCTGTGGGTGCCACTGGAATAAGCTGCACCTTCGGGCAAAGCCACAAATCTGGGTCTCCAGCAGCTTCATGGCCCGTTGAGAAAACAAACCCATCCCCTCGTTCCCCAGCTGCTGGCTTTGCTCAGGCTCAGAGCATGGAACCCATCCAGAGCACGAGCAGACCTCAGCCCCCTCCGCTGCCGCAGTCGGAGCTACGGCTTCCCTGGGGGGTTTCTGCTCCCCGGCCGCGTTCCCACGGCGGGAGATGTTTCCGCACCTCCTGTGTGGTCCCTTCTTCACCCCAACGGGCCCCGTGTGCTCCAGGGTCGGGCTCTGAGCTCCCGCTCCCCCGGGACTCTGAGGTTTTCCCTTTGAGGGTGCTCCAGAGAAGAGGCTGCACCCCCGGGGGGGGCCACCCCTGCGACGGCTGCTCCCCACCACGCCTGGGCTGATGGAAACCTCCCGTTCCCTTTGTTTTCCCCGCTCTGAGAAGACAGAAAGCCATCGCTGGCTCGTGATTAAGCTCACTGAGGTAATGAGCCAAGGAAACGAAGGTGTGGAGGGGATGGGGAGGCAGCACAGGGGTTTTTTTGTGGGGGAGGACGTAATGTAAGCAGGAAATCACTGAGGGCACGGCTCGGGTCAGCTCTGGACTCTGCGGATGCTCCAGCCCCACCACACGCACCAGGGAAATGCTGGAGAAAACCCCCAAAGCCACGTCTGGGGGACAGGGCTTACGATTCAGGGCGTGAATTAAAGCTGCCGGCCAAGGGGAAGGGGAAGGGGAAGAAATTCAGCCTCATTTCCCAGCAGACAGGGTTTTGTTTGCTGGGGTCGGAGTGTTTAATGCTTACCTGGGGATTTTTCTGCTAGCAAATTAGCCTAACGAAGCCGGCGTGACTTCGGCAGGACACATACGCGTGTTCCCTGATCCGGCCTCGCTGTGCGCGGGGAGGGAGGAGAAAAGCAGAAGATCAGTCAGCTCATTTACAAAGAGAAACCCCATCCTTGAGCAGCCCAAAGCCCCCAGCTCCCTTCCACCTCGGAAGCCGAACTTCTGCGTTTAACTCCGACCAGGTCCTGTGGCTTTGCAAGACCCTGAGACCCCCTGGGCTGGGGGCTCCCAGGCTGGGGTGGGGGAGCTCCAGTTCGGACTGGGAGACTCCATCCACAGGGAAAACCGAGGCCAAAGCTCTGTCCCACCACTAGCTCCGCGCAAAGGCATCCCAGGACATTTCGTGCCGCCTGTTACTTGCCAGAAGATGCAAAACCCATTGGGTTTTGCTCTTGCCTCTCCTGCAGCGGGGAGAAGGGTGCTGGGGGATGGCTGGAGCAACACCCCGGCATTGCAAACCTGCTGCGCCGACAAAGCGCCCCGCGGTGACATCTGCCTACCCGCGAGGTGCATCACTGCAGTGCTCAAAAAGCCGGCTGTCCGGTCTGGGCAGCACAGGAGCAGCACCACGATAGGGGAACTGCTGGGAATAATGTTCCTTGATATAAGGAAAAGAGCCGCCCAGCAAAGAGGGGCTGCCTCGGGTTGGGGGTCTTACATCCACGGGGGGTCATAATCCCCCCAAATCCCGAATTCCCCTGAGATGAGAGCCTGGGGTGATGCGGGCACCACGCAGCATCTGCTTCAGGAGGAGCTGCCTCACACCGAGGATGGTGCATGAGCTGGGTCGGGGTGTTTGGAGCAGCTGGAGCAGGGGCCGAGTCCCTGGGGCCGCCCTGAGCTCGGGTGATGGGCACAGGGCTGAGTGCCAGGACTGGGGGTTGCATAAATGGGGTCATTTCTGCATCGCAGGATGAAGGAACACATTTGATGAGGTTTCCACATACTGCCTGAACCCATAAACCTTGATTTGCCCTTCTCTAGGGCTGTCAACTCAAAACCTCGTAAATCCCATCAAACGGCTCCATCCGGCTGTTCTGAAACGCGGGAGAAGCCGGTTTCGTAGCACGCCACCCACTTATCTCCCAGACCTGTAATTAGCAGATCAGGAGGCTCAGACCTGGCACTAATTTTAGCAGCAGGCTTCAAGGAGTCAGTCCTTTCTCTGCAGGACGATGGCCACCGGGAAGAGCACCCGAGGGCTGATGTGCCAGGCACTGTCCTGCATTTAAGCCTGACTTAAAAGTGAGGCTTTGTTACTGCAAAAAGGGAACAAAAGTTCTGTTTTTCAGAAGTCACTGTTTCACAGCTCAGGTTGTCTGACAAATTCCTTTTTAAATAAATAACCTTTATCCTTAGGAACAGAATTCCTTATTCAAATAATCATCATTAAGGCAATTATTAAGGCTTTTGCTAAGCAGTATCGCAATATTCCCATCCGATTCGCCTGGAGGATGATGGCTTGGCTGGTTCCTGCATCCCCTCGGCCACCCGCTCCCGGCCCTGAACCGTCCCATTTGCTCCAGTCTGGGATGGCCTAAAAGGCATCGACTGCCTCATTTCCCCATCACTGCCGAAGTCCG
Source organism: Sula dactylatra (assembly GCA_013389905.1). Classification (NCBI taxonomy): domain Eukaryota; kingdom Metazoa; phylum Chordata; class Aves; order Suliformes; family Sulidae; genus Sula; species Sula dactylatra. The sequence goes on from WEKW01015911.1 coordinate 5,545, forward strand.
GAGAGGGGAGTGGGCCATCGACACGAAAACCAGCTTTTTAATATTTTACTTGTGTTTAAAAGGGTTTTATACATCTCTCCCTGGTACACCTTAAATCTACTGTGGCTGTAATGATGAAGAGGGACTCCCTTGTTCATCATTTATATTTATAATTTATCTTTAATAGCAAAGAAGGTATTTAAAGAGCCAAACCTTCCCTTCTTTGACTGCATTGATCACAGCCTAAGCTTTTCTTCTTTCCCTGGCTGAGGACAGCGCACCAAGGCGCAGGGCAGGAGGGAGCAGCTCCCACCTTCTGAGCAAGGTGAGACCCCACAGCCGGCTCCCAAGCAGGAGCTGATGCAATCCCGCCCCGCTGTTACACGGCAGCCGCACCACGCTACCACTTTTGGGACCGGGCCAAGTATTTGTAAGATGGAAACGAACCCTGAAGGCTCTTTGCTCCCGAGGGGGTGAGGGGACGCCCTCGGCGCGGAGCAGTGCTGGGGGGCCGGAGCCAGTCAAGCCAAGGGAAGGCTCTTTTGTAGCTGATGGGGAACGGGAATAAAATAGGTTGTCGACAGTATTGCAACAGCAATCAGGAGCGATTCAGATCCTCCCCGCTCTCGGTGCTCTGGAAGCGAGGTGTTTTGCCAATACCCAAAGGGCCTTCTCCTCCTCCTCCTCCTCCTCCTCCTCCCCCCGAGGGGCTCAGCCCCTGCCCGGGGGTGGCTGGGGGCAGCAGACCTATAATTTCCAGTGGCTGCATCTCCTAACGCAGCCCCTGGACTGGGAGTCTTTCAGGGCCAAGTGTGGTGCACTTAACTCGCCAGATGCCAGCGATGTCTAAGTTAGCACACATCGTTAGCATGACAGAATTACCTCCGTGACTTTTGAGCTGCTAACCTGCGGTACAGGACCTCTCTACAACGTTATCTGGTCCAGCTGCCCCCCGGAGCCTGCCAGGTTCAGATACTGTCATCTTCTACCACTTTGATCCACAGTACCTCGATGGTTTTGGTACCAAAACAGCTTAGCGTTAATAGCTCGCACTTCAGCAGTTTTGCATGGAAGAATTCCTTGGTAAAAGCCTTCACCAGCACAGCAATTAAACAGCTTTGAGGAAAATGAAATAGCTTGAATGAGACTGGCTCCCCAACTTGCATATTCAGAAATTTAGACATTTTCCTTGTGAAGGACCCCAAAAAATCCCTCCAGCCCTGATAAGGGTCAAACAGTTCAACCATCTGTGAGCACAGCGGAGAGTTTGGGTCAACGCTGACGCAGCCGCATCCAGCAGAGCCGGGAGACATGGGCTGGGGGGAGCCAGGTCTGCCCGCGCCGCTCTCAGCTGTCGGTGCACATCTGCTCATGAAACAAGGCTTCCCTTGCAGGGGAGAGGCTTTGCCCCGTGCTGTAACCTCCTCCTCGCTGCTCTGCTGTCAGCAGGACCTGGACACTCCTCCCGTCGCGTCGGCTCTTGCAGTTCCAAAACCGGGTTTCCCGACGCCAAAACGAGTTATTCCTGCTTTCACCCAGAACAAACCACTTTTCATCCTCGGCGAATTCAGGCGTTTCCATCAGGAAGGCGTGCCAGAGCACAGCCAGACAGCAACCATCGCTTCTTCCTTGAAACGGCATCTTCCCACTTAGCGTAGGCTCAGCCTGCGGCGGAGGACCACGGCTGGAAACAGCGACTGGAGTATTCCTGGCAGGATGAGGCCGGGATGCTCAGTGAGGACTGGGGGGTTTCGGGCTTTGTGTCACAGACGGACAGACAGACGCCCAGGGCTCGATCCAGCATGTGCACAAATCCTGTGTTACTGTCGTCTTGCCTGTGATAACACAAACGCACACGCTGTGTACAGAAACCTGAGCTGAAAAACCCAAACCAAACGTATTTTCCCCCTCCCTTCAAGCTGGGGTTTGTTCTAGGGCAGGAGCGGTGCCTCTTCTTCCCTCTCTCCCTCCAAACAGGCAACTCCGGAGCACGGGCTGTCAGCAAAGCTGCATTTCTTCACCTCGCTGCAAATCACCGTGAGCTGGAAGACAACGGGAACGGCTTTGGGGAGCTGCCATGGGACTTGCCCTGCGCCTTGTCTGTGGCCCTTCCCAGGCTGCCGAGCAATGCTCCCACAGCTTTGTTTTTATCCAGAATTGGGGCCAACGCTATTCGTGTCCCAGTTTGCGATCTAAACCTCCCTTTTCTCCTCCCAGAAGGTAGCGATCCAGTGGCTACTTGAGTTACCCTTGAGTTACATGAACTTATTAATGCATTCAAGTATTTCAGGAGGAACACAGGGTTAAACCTCCAGTTGTGGAATGGCTGAGCGACCACAGCTGCAGCTCTCCAGCTCCCAGCCCGCTCCATCACACGCAGGCAGAACGCAGGCAGCTTGTTGCATCTTCTCTGGCTTTTACAACGGATGGAAGACCCGGGGTAAGCGAGGGGCAGAGAGCAGCAATTCCAGGGTGAGAAGGGCTGACGAGGCGTTCGTGTCCCGTTTCTGGCTAGAGAACGCGCGTGCCCTGTCTGCATCCAGCTGTGAGGACGTTCAATCCGTTTGTGGCTCTTAATTTCAATCCATAAAATTCCACACAGGCATCATCTTCTCCTTCCTTGTCCGTTCTCCTCCCGTCACCTCTTTCGGGGAAGAGCCTGTGCCCTCCCCAGAGGAAAGGAGCGGACCACAACCTCATCTCAAGCATCCCCACCGATACGTGAGCGGTGCAAAACGGGGTGTATCTGCAAACCGACAGACTCCAAATAAGAGGCAGACCCAAGAGTTTGTCCATTTCTTTATTGTCATTCAAATACTAAAAATCCCTCACAATACAATATACAGTTACTGATTTCAGACTCTCCGTCATTGGGACTGACTATCAGGTTTTAGTGGGAATTTTTTTTTTAAATTTTTGTTTTATTATCAAAGATTTAGAGTCACAATAAATACGAGTGACAAAAACATACCCTGCGCTGGCGTAACATTCCTCTGTTACACTCCTTTGTTAGACGATTATAAATTCTTTCTCTTTTTTCCCTCATTTTAAAAAAAAGCACAATGCAATTATCTCGCTAAATGCAATATACAGCGTAACTCTGCCTTAAGCAGACAAACACTACTGCGGCTCCTTGAGGTCTTTTTGCNCCAAAGAGGGTTTCTGATGAGACCTGCCTAAGCCTGCTCCGCTCCACTCACTTCTGCAGCCCAAGTCCCCCATTTTCCATTCTGAACTGTACTTTGGTAAGTTTTTTTTTTTCCCTTAGTAAGCAAAAAAAAGTGACAACTAGGTCTGAGAATTCAGAGGTACGTGAACGGTTCCCTAAAACAATGATTTATCTCTACAGAAAAAAGCCAACCCCAAACTATCAGGAATTTAAGATTAACCAAGAGCCTTCCTCACTATTACAGCTGGAATGCCATTTACAGGAATCCCTAGAATACAGAAATTAGCCAAGTCACCCTTTATGCGAACTGGAAAAGCTGTTCAAGCTGACTGCGCTATAAAAGCAAAAGGTTCAACCAGGCCACTCGTCGTGTTTCTGAGCAAAGGACTGCCAGCCATCTCACCAACGCTCAGGAATCAAACAGATAATAAATTAGCTTATAAAAAAATAAAATTAAAAAAACCACACAGCTCCCAAATTGCAACACGGGTTTCAAGTGAAAATCCGGGGTTTATTTCACAAGTTGCTAAAATCTAAGTACAATAGTCATTTTCATTATTACTGTATTATAAAATCTTGTAGTCGCAACGTCTCAAAGAAAGGTTATATGGCTTGCAAGAACCAACGCTGCTCTAACCCTCTCCCCAGGAGAGGGGGGAAGCAAGCAGCATCTGAGCAATGTCAAACCAGCTCATGCAGCAGTTTGCAGCGAAGCAGTGGAGGGTCGGGGAAACAGGACACGATGCCGGGTGCTCCACCTGAATGATACCGATTTACAGGTTAGACCGTCGAGCAGCACGTTCAGTCTCTTGTTCTGAGGGAGCTTTAAGTAAAATGGTCTTTTTCCAGGAGAGGGCTGATGAGGTGAGACTTTCGGACAGCTCTGCGGCAGAACTAATAGCCCTTATGGAGGCAGGAATCCCAAACATGACAGCAGTAGAAATAAACCAAGGATTTGTTCTTAAAAGCGTGTCTAACCCCTCCCCCCCAATTCCCAAACAATTTAACCTTTAGGGCAAACACCAGTACGTGAATATTCCATCTAACTGAGCTTTTCTGTTTGTTTGTTGGTTTTTGGGTTTTTTTTTTCTGCAAGAAGAGGAACATAGAGATGGGGAGGAGGAGATTCGGAAAGACTGCAGCAAGTGTTTTAACAACTCTCTAAACCTAGCGCGGTACCTTAACTAGCCCAGCTCAACACTACTCAACTGAATATGCAGTTTTGACAACAAAGGCGGAAGCAATTCTTCTGTCATTTAACACATGAATACCACTTACGTCTTTTTCCGGCACGTTTATCTAAAACTTTGCAGAAACACATATGCAATAAATATATCCTCCAAATCACCTGCAACACTCCAAGAACCACAGATTAAAAACGACGTCAGAACTGGTTTGAATCCCGACAGCCTGATATCCAGGTAGTATTTTCTGTTCACTTACAAAGCCTCCAAAATAACCCTACCCCAATACCTAAGATAGTTTATGTGGGGTTTTATTCTACATCAAACAAAAACCAGTTGCTGTCTAGCATTGCTGAGGGAGCAACGTTTGTAAGACACTGTGTGCAGACTCGTTTTTAATTTCAGTTCCAAATCTTAAAATAAGTCTTCTCAATTATTTTAAGGCTTATTTTAACTCTCCCCTATCCATTGTGCTGAAATTAAAATCGACAAGCTGCTGCACTTGAACTGGCAGTATCCAAAAAGGTTTTGACATCGCTTTTAAACAGGCAAGTTTAATACTTCTGCCCCTCTTTCCATTCCCCTGTTTTCCCAGCATGAGCTAAAGCTACCCCAACACTGGAAAAAAACTGTGAAGTTGTCCGGGCTTCCCAAAAAGGTATTTGAATTTTAGTTTGAGAAGTTTTGCTTGTTCTTTTTCAAATGCACTCTTCCCAGGTGATTTAACAGTGCTAGGCATTTGCATCAATGATGAGATAAAGCAGGCGTTTGTCAGAAGAGAGAAAAAAAACCCCAAAAAACTCCACGCAGGTAAGGAACTGAAGCTTTTTCATAATATTTCAAAGTGCAAAAATAAAATGCACTCCATTTCTCTCTCCATGTCTCCCAATCCAAAATATCTTGGAATGAAAAGAAAAATTAAAAACTCAAACCAATTCCTCTCATCCCCATTTAGTTCTTAATATACATTTGTAAAACAAACAAAAAACAAAGTCAAATTGAAATTCTAGGGCTTTATACAGCAACAAATACCATTTTGCAAAACTAGGTTTTCTATACTACTGAACAGTTTTCAAAGTATCTAAATACCGATATTCACACAACAGAAGAGGGGCTAAAATGAACGAGTTTTCTTTTTCACTATGCAATAGTTAGATCTGAAGGGGGACAACCCTATACAGTTATTGGTTTCAAGTTAGATCTAACAGCAACTGCTAAGAAAATAGATTCAGCATAGACTGAATAGTAACCCCTCCCCCTTTTCTTTTATATATAGATATATAGATATATATATATAATTTTGCAAATAATTCTTATCAGCACTACTTCTAGTACTGATATGCAACATAAGTAGTAAGGCATGTATTTCTGCCACTTGAATTCAACTTAAATTTGGGAGAAGCACAGGGAAGAAGGAGGGAAGATGACAAGAAGAAAAAAAAAATGGACCTGATGGATTTGGGTTTAACCTGTGAAATCCCCAAAATATATTAAAACCACGTAGAAACCTGTCCTTAAAGCAGGGTTACCTAAAGCTCTATCAAAAATGAAATACTGAAGTGATGGACAGAGGAGCATGCTTGGTACGCCTGGAAGAACGGAGCTCTAGAGGGATCAAGGTAGGCAGTCCTGCCCCCAACGTGCCCAACACGTGCTGGCGTGGTCATCGGGCCACGGCAGCACGGACCAGAACGGCCGCCTCTCGGCAGGTATCGGCAGAGGAAGGAGCCTGCAACCTGACGGCAGCCTCCCGGTCCTCCGCTCCCTCCACTCGCCCTTTCTGATTGCGTGCAGCTTCTGGAATTCCTTTTTTTTTTTTTTTTTCCTTTT
>WEKW01015911.1:11738-61266 GCA_013389905.1 Sula dactylatra
TTTTTTTTTTTTTTTCTTGAGTAAAATTGCTCAAAACAACAACAACAAAAACACCCCCTCCAAAAAGAAAATAATCAGAAACAGTTTCACTTTTAAGTCTCTGGGAACATATGAAAGAAAGGCCCAACTGCTCTTCGCTGAATTAGAAAGACTGAACAAAGGTGTTTGTCTATTCAGTAAATTAGATTTTAGACTACCAAACAGTTCAAAGTCTATTCAAAACAGAATCCAACAAAAGTGAGAGACTCCTGCACTGGTTCCCACCTACCAGACAAGTTTTGGTGGCAGCCAGTCCCTTAAAAAAAAAACAAAACCAAAACCCCAAAACGTACTCAACTGCAATTTGAGTTTGCACTCATTTATCATTAGCTCATCATCGGAAGATTTTGAAACATTATGATCTGTAGACTGCCTTCCTGGCTGGAGGAGGGGCAGGGAAGAAAAGCAAATGTGAACTTGGCTCACTAAATGCATTTGCAAGATGGGGTTGAAATTCCTCTCTCCTTGAACTGACATCCGTGCTCGGTCATGAACGAACACCATGTTCCTGGTGAATGGGTAGTTATTAATAAAGAAACCGAAGGCAGAGAGTCGTTTAGTCCTCCTTTTGTGCTGGTGACAAAAAAAATCCAAACTAAATACATAAAGTCAAAAGAAAAAAAAAAAAGAAGAATTCTTCCCCTTCCCTGACAGCCTTCATCATCAATCACAAGAATCTGTAACCAAATGAGCTTCAGTCTTTCCCACCCACGCGGTGTCATTTTCTCATAGCAGGGACAGCAGCACTTGATGGGATGAGGAGTGGTCTTCTTGCATCCTATAAAGCCTGGGGCATATCCAGCTGGGATTAAAGCAGATTCCACTGTAATGTGGTATAAAAAGGATGGCAGAAACAGGAAAAGTCTTCCTCTTGGGCATTCCTCTGCATTATTTCCACGTGGCGGACTGTGGGATGGACCGTGGGGGAATCATATCCAGGAGATATTCACGCTGGCGGTCTACTGCTGAAGACGACTTGTGCACAGCTAAACTAGGATTAACAAAAGGTAAAGCCCCACCTGACGAGATACAAAAGAGAGGAGAGAACAAGTGTCACAGTATGATAAAAACACGAGACAAAACAGTGGCAACACACACACTACTCTCATTTCACCCACATGAAAAAGGATCATCTAGGCACTACTGGCCACGAAGGTCAGACACCTTCAGAAGATGAAAGCTTCCAAAATCATCCCAACAAAGAGGAGCAAGATTTTGTACCAGAAATGAAGATTTGAGCAGGCTAGAGCTCTCTGCAATGAAATTACGTTTTAAATGATAAATTAAGCTGTCAGGAATAAAAAAGAATCAAAAGAAATCCATTCAATACCGGGATAAGAGAGTAGATCACAAAAGAGCTAGTTGCTACAGTGTTTCCTTCCTGCAGATCCTATCAGATTGTTATATATATATATATATATATATATAAAAATGAGATTAGAATTTATAATTTCCATTTGTTCAAAGCAACAGCTTTAGTTACTTCTAGTCCTGAGGAACACTGGGAGTGTGCACTGTAGCCTTACCTAGAGCAAAACCATCTGTTTACCGCATGTTGCTTTCAGCACAGAGAAAACACCAGTCAGAATTAAACGACTGAACTAAACTCCCAGAAACGAACGACAAACTCCTGCCGCGTGGTGCTGGCTGTGCATACACACATTCAGTGATGAACAGTCTGACCTTACATCTGCTTAGTCCATTTTCAAACGTGTAAAGCGGTAGTTTTTATTTGGTAGCACCACCTGGTTGCCCCTTTGGATGAGCGTAACCACACCAAAAGCGAGTACCGCAACACTAAGAGCGAAGCCTCAGTACCATCGGGCTTTCATGCAGGAAGTGTCAAAGAGAAATCCTTACCCAAAGAACTATGATTGTTGGACAGAGTGCAGCTAGTAAGTACAAAGAAAAGAAACTTTAGAGAAAAATCTACCTGTATTGATGGGAGTCTTCTTCCAGGCGGCAGCGCTGCCCTTGCTGACAGGTCTCTCAGCATGCTTACCTGGCCTACTCCCAAGTGCTGCTGCAGACGATGCATTCTGCAACTTGGGTGACTGGCTAAATGCATGCAACACTCCTCGTGGAGCTCCAGGAGGACCTCGAGACATCTGGCTAGAAGTCTGGCAAGAGAGCAAACGGTAAGGCAGGCATCGCAGTTTTCTGTCTCCCAAGTACAACAGCCTTGATGAATCTTTACTGCCCCTCTTCTCCCTTCTTGGCTTCTTCTGCCAAGTCTGGAATGTATTACTCTAGTTTCAGGGCTGAAACGTTCCAAGACACATCTACAACTAAGTCAGCTTTCTATTTCTGAAAGCACCTGTGAGGATGAGGAATTATAATCAACTGCAAAGCAGCAAAAAATGTGCTGTGTAAGCATCTCCGCACACAGGCAGCACTCCACTTCCCTGGGCTTAATAACCAGTACCATGATTATTTCAACTCAAAGCAGCATTTAAGCAGCTTCTGCTTCCTCCAGCTGAAAGTTGATTTTACAAGGTGTGCAAGATCCAGTCCCTGTCATGGATGGGTGCTACCATCACCTTAAAACTTCACAAGCAACATTATGTGCTCTTGGTTCAAGCCAATTTTTTCTTCCTTCCCCTATCTTGGGTCAATTTACTCTTAAGTATTTGGCACCAGAGCACCTTTTTCCATTTGGTACATCCTAAAAAAATTCAGGAACAGACTTTGCAGGATATGAGTTAAACACCTGGACAATGACTCTGCAGAAAAACACCACTCTCTCCCGCTCTTCAGAACATAATTTAAATACCAGGTCCCCACATGACATAACACTTTAACCAGCCTGGTTTTAAGCTTACACGAAAACACACACGCACTGTGGAGCTCAAATAAAGCAAGTTCACGCAGCAGTTTCGTGCCTGCATACCAAACACTTGTGCCTGGAGCCGCAGGACCCTTGCCCCATCATCACCAAGATCTGGCTTCTGGTGGACGGAGCCGTACCTGCTTGAGCGAGTGGTGCTGCACTATAGGGTCTGACTTGGTCTGTACAGGAGATGCAGTCTGTTGCAGTATCCTTTGCTCAATCTCCTGCTCTTGCTGCAACGCTTTTACGAAGGCAGCCTTCAGTCGGTTAGTGTGCTCAGCTTTCAAGGCCTTTTTCTGATTCGATGTCATGCAGGTTTCGCACATGATGGTTCCGTTCTTCTCCTCCCTCCAACGGCAGGTGAAGTCAGTCTTACACTGAGCGCACATATAGGGCTCGCGAGATGATACAGCAACCGAAACTTTACCTGGAGAACACAACCAGCTTAGCTCAGCCCCGTCTGCGGCTTCTATGAATGAATAATACCTGAGAAACCTTAAGAATATTCCAGCATAAGGAAAAAAAAACCTCCAAAGCAAACCCTCCACCCTCCTCAGTCTGAAGCCTTTCACATTACTAAATCTTTAAACTCTCTACTTCAGTGATTGTGTGTGTAGGCATCCAGCAGATATTACTTTAGATACTGGTTAGAGAATTTAGTGGTGATGGACAATTGCTGATAGGGAGTCAACAGCCCTGGGGAGAACTCGATGCATTTCTAGAGAAATCTTTACAATCAGTGCCTAGCCTACGAGAAACCATAACATGGTGAAATTTCAGAATTTTACAGTTAGAACAGTTTGAAAAGTATTAAAAGAAGTGAATCCTAGATTTGACAGAATATCACAATTTAATCCTGCGATGCCTGAAACTCCTTGCTGCCTGCTATTGAGAGAAAATCCAGACGGGAAAGGTTCTCTCCCCACCTTTGAGGAACGTTTTTAATGCTATCTCACCTTGAGTTTCCAGCAAATTCTGCACAACTTCTTCCAACCCGACTAAGTAAATAAATTCGTTATTAGCTGCGCTTGGCAGGAAGTTCATCTCTGGCGCAGGTGGCTTGGGAGGAGGGATCTCCAACAGCGTCTTCTCCAGCTGCTTCCGCAAGGCGAGCTTGGCGGCGGCTTGCCGGCTGGCCGGCGAGTCGTTGGAGTTGACGATGGAAGCAGCGCTGGTCGTAGTAGCATTAGCCTGAGCAGATGTCACGGTTGTACCTTTGATTGAAGTTGGTGAAGCCTGGGAGGAAACACGATGCAGCTGAGTGACAAACGCCAGATGGTTCGGCACTTTTGACACACGTGCTCCTCTCCATCGAGATGGGCGAGAGGGAGGGATGCAGCGCCGGCTCCGATGCTGCGCGGGGCTGTTTGTGTGCGATGAAGGCTGGCTGCTTGCGACCAGACCAAACCGCCTGCCTCTAAATCTTATTTTTATGGGTGACCAAACAGACCACAATACATACATTCACTGCAACATCGTACCTGGCATCTAACGCTCCAATTCTTTTTCTGAAGAACTTTATTTTTCTTTACTGATCATTCTTATAAGGCAGTTTTAGAAATGCTAGAGACAAAACCAAAAACGAGTCCCTTCCTTTATGATTTTGTCAAAGCACTGACTAAATTGTTTCCTTATCTACAGCACTGGTATGCCAGTATCAGTGGTAGATGTTAAGTTGCTACTTCAGAATCTCTTGGTGTTTCAAATAGGAGAGCTAACCCATTTTGAGCTCTGTTTACCAGAACGCTCATTTACGCTTTGTAAGGAAGAGAGAGGAGAAAAAAAATTCTAATGGACAGCTTCGTATTGAAATACCAAATGTGAAATGAGGCACAAAATTTAGTTCACTGAAGTATGTTATTTCTTCCCAATACTCTGTAATGTTTTTCTTCATTCCTACGTACAGGAGGTGAACACGAACAGAGAAAGGGACTGCAGGGGAAGAACAAGGAGCAGGATAGCTGTAGTGACAGGCAACCACATCAGTTAGGTGCCAGCAGACCACGCCAGTTACTGTAACCGGACAATCAGCAATTAAAACCATTTATCTGTTCCTCTGAGGTGAACGTTATGCTTGGCACAAAGTATCTTACGGAACTCACCTGTGGAATATTGACAAGCAGGCTGGTGTTGGGGACGTTGGCGACGCGGATCAGACCCTGCTGGATAATTCGCTGCCCCTGAATTTGTACGCTGGGGACCGATGCCCGCGGTGCCAGCAGCAGCGGAGGCGGCCCCGTGCTGGAGTGCTGTCGGATGTTGTGGATTTGCTGGGAAGACACAGAAATGGGCTGATGCAATGGTGCCATGAACGACGGGGAGGATTAGACAGCGGGAAGTAAGTGGTGGGAGTCGAATGGGATGACATGGGACAGTGGAAATGAGGCAAGGCAGGGAACGCAAAGAAAGCGTGATAATTAAAATCCGTGTCAAAATGCGATGTTTTTTCCCTTTCCCTCTGTCAAAATGAAACAAGTAGAATGTAACGTGAAGAGGGATATTCGTATGCGAGGCCATCACATTATGGCCAAAACAGCTGTGCCGAAAAAAAGAATACCTAAGTTTGAGTCAAATTTCTTTCAAAATGTATAGTTGTTAAGCCTGTTTCATTTTAAAGGCATTAGGAAAGCTATTTCTCAGAATGAGTTTTTCTCCATAATCAGAACAGAAAGAAAATGAAATACCAAATCTCTACCTTCCTCCTTAATGCTGGCTATGCAACAGATAAAAGCAGACCTTTCACTGCAAAATAAATCCTCATTTAACAAGGAAATATTTTTTCCCCTGGTATCCCACAGAAGTCATAATTTTAGAAGACTGTATCAAATTGAACATTACTTTCCTACTCCTTCAGTGACACCACTCTTTTCTGTTATAGGTGATAAAGACCCTGCAAAGCAGCACTTTCAGACTTCCAGTCGACTATCTCATTTCAGCAGCTCTTATTCACTTGCAAGACAGACACAATGAGGAAAAAAAAGTGGGTTTTAGCATTTGAAAAGGTGAAATTGATATGACAGAAAGAATAATGAGGGGGAAAAATGGAAGAACGAGGGATTGTGTTTCATTTCCTCTGCCGCTCTCCTAAAAAGCGGGTGAAGCTGGAAGCCTGTAAATTAACTTTCCTAATAAAGGCAAACAAACTGCTTTGGCATAGCTAAGGGAAGCAGCTATGCAGGTCAGACAGCATCCTGCCATCACCACAGGATTTTCTCTTGCTTCACTGGAAGCGTTACGGGATGGCACAACACACAGAAGTGGAACCTTGCAGGATCTTTCAGCAGCAATATATCTAGCTATATTAAGAAACTGCAGCAAGAATTTCACAGGTTCCCTCCAGACAAGCAGAAAGATGACTAAGAAGATGGTTAAGATGCATTAGGAAAAAACAGAGCAGATCTACCACAAGGTAAATACTTACCTGTGCTCCTCTGACAAGAGGTGGCATTACTATCTGTGTGTTTTGCTGAGTTCCCAATTTTGAAGAAGTCTGCTGCCCTCCACGGACCAAGGGAGGAGGAATAACAGTGCCCGGTATACGTGTAGAAGAGGTCTGCAAAACAGAAAATAGTTTACTCACATTGTTTTGTTCTGCTGTATTTATACGCACGCTCTCTTCTGCTGCTTAGTGTGCCGATAAAGCAGTGTCTGACATCTTACGCAGCAACACAGACATACGTAAGGAAGCGAAGGCAGTCTGGCTACACACTCGGGGATTGTTCTCTCTCATCCTGCATGGAATTTAAAAGGTAAAGAGCAGTCCTGAACAACATTTTCGTCTGCCCTCTCACCACTGAAATTCAGTAACTCAAAACCGCTGTACTGAGACACAACAAAAGGCACGCCATAACCCGAGTGCTCGTACCCCCCTAACATGCAGGGGGCACACGAGAGCACCGCTCCCCTCTGGCTGATGGGACGGATGCAGTATCTGTCTTGAGCCAATGGGAATACTGTAGGACAAGAGATGGCTGGGCTGGCTTCAGTGCAGTTCGTGTCCAAGAATAAAAAAAAAAAAAAAAAAGGGGGGGGGAAGAAAAAAGTGTATTCTGGGCACGGGGGAGTATGGGGAAATACGAACTGCTGACTTCAAGGAGAAGCACAGGGCAGACACAGATTGGAGATGCAGGAACCCAGGGAGGTGAGCAGCAGCCTGGGCATGTGCATGTACGTGGGAAGGAAAAATAGAGACAGGAAAAGGGGAAAGCTTTAGAAAAATGAAAAAGAAAAGGAGTCAGGCTATTTGAAAAATTGCTGCCCACACTTTCTGGGCTGCAGACTGCATTAAATCCTCAAAGTTTCTCATGACACTATAAAAGGTGACCTGGTTTCATGCATCACTTACATTCCTGCAGACTGCTAACGCTACGCAATCGACCCTGAGAAGCACTCACTGCTCAAGAGCAACGAACTTCTCCATCCTATTCATGTGGCTTTACACATCTTGCCACTTCCCTCGCTCAAGCCCCAAACTGACCATCATCTGTGAATGAAGACTTCCAAAAACGCTGAAGCTCCCACTTTCATGAGTTACTATATGTACACACACGTACGTATTTAGGCAGGTGGGAAGTTTTACCCACTTCTGTTATGCCTTTCAACTGAAGACCAAAGGTTAACTCAACTCCTACGCACAGGAATTAGTAGAGTTTTTACAGTCAAGCAAAAGCAGATGGAGGTTAGGTTAATTTGCCCAAACACCGCAAATTAGACAAAATAACTTCAATGCTGGATTCTTAGCGGCCAGCTCTCTGCTCTGTCCAACCGAAGTTTTGCTGTCTGATCGCTGAGGATTTAACGCGTAGTCCAGTTCCTCTGAAAGTGCTGTCTTCAGTGAAGGCAACTTGCCTCAAGGAAGAGATTACGCCAACTGACAGACTGCTTTAGGTTTTGTGAATGTTTCCTAAATGGATAGCAAATTTACCTCTTCCCTTGAGTATAGCAGTCTAGGGGATTTTGAAACGAAGAGTTGCCATTTTCCAAGTGAAAGTATTTTGTGCTGAAGTGGTTTTGAAATTTGTTTTGAATTAGCCCAAGGTAAATAATCAGAAATTTTTAAATCCAAAAGTGAAACAAGATACTAGACTGAAGAGAAATATTAGGTTGACAGATGTCAATTGCCTCTGCTTTTTTTTTTTTTTTTTTCCCTTCCTCAAAGGCTTTCCAACATTTCATTTAATTTAGTCTGAACCAAGCTCCTTCCTACCATCATGGGCCATTCAGCCACCAAGCCAAAAGAAAGAATCATATGATTCACTCAGCTCTTACAGTTAATCTACTGAGGGCACAGTTAAGTCTCTCGAGGGTACGGCAACAGGCTGCCACAACATTTCTATGACATAACTCCATGGCATCCTCTTTCGACAAAGGTCGTTAGTACTAGTATGGATGTATTTATCAGCAGAGTGATCAGGATGATCAGCCACTGAAAGATAAGCTTATGAGAGTTATCTCTGTGTGACATCCTACTTTCATCTCCCAGCCCAATCATTCTTAAAAAGCTTATAGTGGGGTTTCGGGAGTTAAAAAAAAAAAAATAAAAAAAAAATCCACCTGGCTCCAAGCCATTAAAGTGATGGGACTGTCTTTCCTGTACTGTGCACCTTCTTCTCTGCTCCATGCCCTAAACCTGGCAGCCTGGCCCACCCCACTGACCTGGAGGGACGGCTTGCCAGCAGGAACACTCTGCGGTCCCCGCACCAAGGGCGGAGGGGTGGCCACAGCACTCCCAGAGGAACCAGCAGGCTGGAAGAGGAAAAACCAGAAAGAAAGCAGACGAGTGTAAGGGTGTAAGCAGAATTACAGAAGGTAAGGGAATAAAAGCGTTTACCTCCTTGCACCTCAGTAAGAGAATCTTCAAAGACTGTGGTTTCCCCCCTCCCCCATCCCTTTCTTCCTCCAAGCATCTCAACATGCGTATTTAAATGAAGAAATTATTAGGTAAGTATAGGTAAGATTATACCAGGAAAACAAAAGAGTCCATACACCAAAAGCAGAGCAACGTGGAAATCTGTTTTAGCGGTCTCAGCATAGAGGCCACTTCAGTCTTATCCACCATTACTACTAGTCTCAACTAAGTAGATTCAAGCATAATGTAAAGTGAAAAAAAGTTTAGGAAAAAGACTTCAGATATTAAGACGTTCAGGATATGCCATTTCACCCTAGTTAGTTCAAACATCCAGAGCCCATTGCTCAGCGTTCAGCAGCAAGTTGAGCAATGCAGGTACTTGCATTAGTTTTAATCCCATCTACTGAAGCACTCAGAAGTCCGGGAGAAAGACGACAATAAAGCAACCAAAAGCAGCCAAGAGAGCTGTATTAACATCCATCTGCACTGTGAAGTGCACTTAAATCTACACATCGCCCCCATCACAAAATCCATCACGTCAGCATCACACGCTGTAAAATAAAATCGTTTAGTTGCCATTGTTACAGATACTTGAAATTTAGCCTGTGCCTTGGCAGCAGCGCGTGGGGTGTTCGCACGCCCCCTCGCCTCCCAACCTCCTCTGCTCTCCTCCTGCCACCCTCCAGCTCTACCCTTCAGTGCCAGCAGGAAGGGCACAGGTAGCGAGCAGACAGGGCAACCGCTCTGACAGAAAGGTAGACTTTAAGTTTCTGATGAAAACGGTTCTCCTCCCAGCACTCTGGATATCGCACGTGGTTGCGTGAGATGAGGGGTGGGAGAAAAGAGGAGGACGGGAAGGGAGTTCAGGGTGGGAGGGCTGAACCATTCCTTCCAGGAGCTGCCTGGATTTTTGGATGATGAAAGCGTGCAGCTAAGCACAGACTTACTTCACCTGGTAAGACCTGGAATCCAGACCTGGGCTCCTGCCACACAGCACAAAACGCAGCCCTCGGCCGCCTGCTCCCAGAGCCTGGGGTTCAAACGCTTTAACTCTCCCTGTCAGCACATTTGTTATGTGCAAGTATCTCCTCCAAAAGTATTTCAGCAATCTCTACGCAGCATTAAGGACCGGACAGAGTGTTTAATAATTGAAAGTATATTACATTCATAAATACACCTGAGTTTTAACAAAAAGGTCTTCAGCTTTTGAATACGGTTGATAGGATAAACTGTCTTGTCAAGACAAAAAAGGGAATTCCACAAAAGGAACGGTTAACAGGGTAAGCCACTATAAGCTTGATAAAGATTTCGTAAAAAGAGAGATATGCTTTATTTGAAAGCTATCTTATGTTCCAAAGGTTATGGCAACTGTCACAGTTATTTATATTTTCCCCCCTCCACTTCAAAAGATGAGATGCAAAGTATCTGTAGGAAAATAAATACCTTCTGAGTAGTGGTCTCCTTCTGGATTTGACTTTGCCGTAACTTTTTCAATAAAACAAGCTTTGCTTCTTCTAACCGTAACTCTTCTTTTAGTTGTTTAATCATTCTCTCGCGCTCCTCTGGACTGCTTTTCTGCAGGGCCAGGTAAGACAATAGAGGATGGGAAAACAGGGAGGGGGGAGAGGGAAAAGATAGATACCATTCAAGTTACAACAAGAACTTACAGCATCGTAATTGTCATGTATGTCTTAATATCACCCACCTGCCTGCAATATATGGACACAAGCTGAGTACAGAGAAAGAACTCAAAGGCAAAAAAAAAAGTTTTTTCGAGATATTTTCACTAGCAAAACTAATAAAGTCAAACAAAGGGTCAGACAACAAATCTGTGTTATGCCATGCTGAATAAGGGACGCTGTGTTCACTAAGCCAGTTCTGAAAATGGTGCGCTTTTGAAGCATATAAAAATCAAGGAGGTAAAAGCCCGAAGAAAAATAAAAACAAAATCAGCCTTTAAGAGCTCCAAGGTTCCCTGCTTGCAAATCCATCTTTATAAAACCAGGTATCCACCTGACCCCATGATCGCAGGTGCCTCTGTGGGAACAACGGGTGTGTTTTCTTCTTTCTAGATGGCACAACGTAAAGTGTGTCAAGACAAGACGACTCACCATGAGTGCCTCCGTGTTGGTCTCTTTTAATGCTATTTTCGTTAAACCATTCATTCTAGGGCTAGAAGGTTCGTTGTCAGATAACACTATAACATCTGGTGAGGGGACTCTCTTTTCTCTCTTTACTTCACTGCAAAACAAAAGAAAAATACAGAGAACGAGTTAATAAAAACAGACAAACAACTACTTCATGCTGCAAAGTAACATTATTTACCACCTCCTGATAGATTAGTCCTGGATCTCTCAATTCTGAAGAGACACGGACTAGTCCAATCAATTTCTATTCTCCTTGTGGATATTACGCTTCCCAGTACCAAAGCATGCCACGAGGCAAGATGCAGCCACAACATGTAGAGGAATGGTGAATTCCTTCAAATTAGAAGCTCTTCCATCAGCCAGTTCACTCCCCTTAGAAGATAAGAAAGCCCTCCAGGGCTCTGCTTGCACCAGGGGAAGACCACATCCCACCCCTAATCCAGCGACAAGCAGGTCACTTGCTGCTTCTCTTTAATGCACTGAAAAGGCAAAACCACCCCCTCCTTTTCTTTTTCCTTTCCTAATGCAAATATTTTTAAGTCCTGACTTTTCCCCACCCAAGTTACTGAATCTGAAGGAAACCCAACACAATCAATTCACACCTATTCACTTACCTAAGGTTTAAGTACTTTATGGCAGTATTTTCTTCCTACACCAACACTACTACATTCTTTTCCACTGTTAACAGTGGAAACCTGTAACAGTCTCAACACAGATGGACACATCCACGCAACTGCATCGAAAACCACTGAAACATGTCCAGACTTATACTGATTTTAACTCTTTATTTGGCTTTAATGCTCAGTGTCTTGAGTAATGGCTGCACCTTCCACCTGAATTCCTGACAGTAAGTCACCTCTCGGCTCCATCGCCTACGATTATCATACGAGAACAGAATCTTAAGCTACGTGAACCAAAAGGGACAGAGATGATGAGATGTGACAAGACGCCAGTGCCCCTCCTTTGCTGCACAAGCTGGTAACTGTCAGATCACCTTTGGTACGAGGATCTGGGATTTCAAACTACGAAGCTTAAGTATTTCAGAGCAAGGTTTGCGGCACGTGATTGCCAAGAGGTTTAGCAGGAGCTTCACCGGAATGGGACAGCAAAGTCTTCTGCACTGCCCAGGAAACACCGACAGTGCTTGAGAAAGGGCCGACAGCAAGAATTTTAGGAGAATGGAACACAAGTAACTGTTTTTTTCTTGTAACCCAAAGCCAGAAGCAGCAACAGGAAAGTTTACAGTGAGAACCTTCTGGCTTGCAATTATGCGTTAGACAAAATGCATAAAGAATTTGTATCCAGCAAGATGAAGCAAATATTTAAGTGTGGTTTGTATTATTCTCAAATAAGAGATGTGACATAAGAGCTTTGTATTTTTACATGTCAGGCAGTTATTTCTTAGACTAAACAACAATTTCTAGACTTAACTGATATGCCATATTTATTAGGAATTCAACGATTAACAGCAATTAATCCTTATTATCTTATTTAGTAATGCAAATGACATTCACACTGAATAACAGCACTGAAAAGCTGTGTACCCCAATAAGCTTTGTGAAACACACGCCTTCACAAAATGCTCAGGGCTGGTCAAACGGTATTTTGGACACCGCAAAACCAGCCTCAAATACTGCAAAAAACAGCTCTAAAAATACAATTTTCATGTTAGGGGAAAAAATAAAGAAAAAAGTAGAGTGTCCTCTAGAGGGCACAACAAGCCAGTAAACTGGAGTCATTTAAACTCTGAGGTTGTTTCAGAATTAACAGTGGCACAGGTGAAGTATTTCCAGCTTTTTCCTGTATGCGAATGCACCGAACTGGCTCAGGTCACTCTTAGCAGGGAAGTAACTGGGTCGGGCCAAGCTCTAGCCGGCTCGGTAAACTTCTCCCAACAGCAGTGAACAGCAGGGGTGCAGGGAACGCACCAGCGTGTTGAGCTCGTCACTGTGAGCCCTTTTCAAGTGGAGCAGCTCCACGTGAAGGACTGAGACTCAGCTGGAGTCAAGTGCCAGCCACTCCTCCTCAAACTTTTAGGCTAAATCCCTCCTGAGAAGCATGGACAGTTGAGTTACCTAAAAAGCCAAGAACCACATAAACACAGGGATTTGAGCAGCCAGCGTTCGCAGCCGGAATGAGCCCACTCCCGAAAGACAAGGGCTCTTCTCCCAGCTCCACGCTTGAACCAGCCCACACGTCTGCAGGGAGGGAAGCTGCAAAGAGCTCTGGGTCAACTCGTTACAACCTGAACGCATCCATAGACACGAGGTGACGTGAAGGGTTTTATTTGGCTACAGACGATTACTACCATCGGCAACGCTTCGCCCCCTTCTCCAAGCAGCGGCGAGGGCAGCCAGGCTGCCGTCGGGCCGTCCTCTGCAGGGAGGTTGGTGGAACCCGGGAGCTGCCAACGGGGCCATGCCGGAGCCGCCGCTGAGCTCCAGCAGCTTCTCTCCGGCCGAGGCGGGTTCAGATGGCGGCACCGGGGATCTCCCGCACGGAGCGGGGCCACCGCCGGGTCATGTGACACGCCAGGCACGTGACCCGCCACGGTAAAAACCATGGCAACAGCCGGTCCCAGCCGGTGCTGCCCGGCCTTCATTTTGTGAGGTGAGGTCGGGCTCAGGTGCCGGCAGAGAAAATGGAGTGGCTGCGCCCGGGGGTCCCGGCCGCCCCTCGGGGACCCCGCGCCAAGGGTCACTTGGCCTTTTTCAAGGGGGAAAAAAAAAAGGGAGAAACGGGGGTGTGGGGGGGAAGCCCCAAGAGAGTCACCAGATTGCATTGTGGAGTCCTCCTGGTTTTCTTTTCAGGCTGGACGAGGAAGGCCAGGCTGAAAGACGATGCCTGCCCACCCCCCCGGGCTTTCCTGGGATACCACAAGGAGGAAAATCTTCATCCTGAACTAGTTCAACGACCTGTGCTGGTAACGGAATGACAAGAGATCTGCAGCAAAGTGTGATCAACAGAAGTTTGCATTCATCAGCAATCTGAATACTCTATCTTTGAAAAAAAAAAACCCAACCAAAAAAACCAACCAAAACCAAACCCCACACAACACCAAAGCCCACAACAAAATTGCAGAGGAGGGGGAGCACGCCTCACAGCCTGCCGGCCAAGCCTAGGATCGCTTGGCCGGGGAGCCGGAGGGAGAGCAGGTGGTCATACCCTCGATGCACGACCGAGCACCGGCACCTGCTGCAAATGCTTCTTGTCGTTCCACAGACCACGTCCAGGGCACTGGGCACTGGGATGGACGTCGGTCTGTCCCGCCGAGGCGAGCGGGCGCTGCTTGGCCAAGCCGTGATACCACATGCACCTTCCCCCAAGGCCCTGCCTGAGCCGGACCAACAGCACCTCCGCTAAGGAGCTACCGCAGCCCGGATCAGGGACCCCTCTCTGCTGTGGGGGATACCGCCAGGTATCGCCTTGCACTTGGAAGAGAGCAACATCAAAACGAAGCGTCTATGCAAGATACCGCTTCTTTGCGCCAAAAAAACCCAAACCTGCCTTTTTTGTAGGACCACGATATGAAATCTGGAGCTAGGAAATAAAACCTTGCCCGTAACAGCTCCGCAATAAACCCCATGCTTTACTGGGGCTGTGAAGCAGGGGGAGACAAGACCAGGACACCCCTCACTAGCCTGACGGTATTCACCTAAGGGCTTCCCCAAACCCGTGCGACTTCTCTGTTTTGCAGGATGCATTACGATATTCCTGACTGCTACAGTATAAGATGCTGATCTAATAAAAGCTGCATTAGAAACTACTGCATTCGGAGTTTCAAAATCATGTATTTCCACAAAAGCATTACATAGGCATATCTATTTAGGACCATCTACCTACACCAATTTTGAGTCTGTCAACATGCGACCTCGCAGAGGAAAAACTCTTGTTCAAGGGGGGAGATACTATACTTTTTTTCCTAAGGCAACACAAATTGACCACAGCGACAAAGTCGACTCGTTTTCAGTGTTACAGGATTTATATCCTCAGCAACTGCATAGCGGATGAGGTGGCACAAGATTGAACTCCAGAAATGTAGACCAGAACTCTGCAAAACAATCTTCCTTCAAAAAGGAGTTTGCTTTACTCTTTTGTTAGCCTGTGTGTAAAACCAAAAGATTCAAAGCAGATGTTTCAAAATAAGACAGACAATGGAAATATCACCACTTTCAGAAAAATATTGCCACCAGCAGTTAATAATTTGGGATAACTGCCCTGATACTATGACCTTTATCCTCTGAAGCCATCAGGCATATCCTTTAGCTAAATAAAGACATAGTTCTATTATTCTCCCTTCAGCTTTCATAAGTGTCCCTGTCTCAATCGTTTGGACTCTACGCTAGAAGATGAAAGCAGGGTTGCTGCCCAGTTACGTAGACCCATTTAAGCATTCAAAGCAATAAAACACAATTTAACAGAGGCCTTGCAGAAAGTTTGTATAAGGAATCAAGCGCAGACCTCCTAAGTCACTAAGTGCCCTAAGAAAAAGGCCACGCTTCCTCCAATATCCTCTTTTAAAACCTCAGAGCACAAGGACAGACACATCACGCTATTCAAGAGTTTTCCTTAGAGTCTTGGAGCATCCTGTAGCAATTCAGAACACAAGAACTATTCCAGAAAAAACCCAAACCAAACAAAAAAAAAAAAAAAAAAAAAAAAAAAAAGGGACACTGCATATTGATCTGTCGATTTGAAGGAAAGAGGAGGGTCAGGTAGCCAAATCCAGCCTTGGAGGTCTGCTTCCACTTAGCTGGCCCAGAGGAAGATTAATTAAACTTTTGTGTTGAAGATGATACATCCGAGGTCTAAGGTATTGAGGTGGACTCAACTGTTCTAACAGATCTACCTTCCCACAAGACATAAGTTTCAATGAAGTACGACCATGGAAAACAAAGTCTAAACTTAACACTAGTAAAAGACAGACAGACAACCAGGAACTACTGGCTCTGGTAGAGGGTTTAATTTCAGAGGACTCACACTGCAGCTTAGAGAGCCTCACAACATTAACTGAAGAGCTCTTGTACTGCAACAAGCAATCTTTGCCTTTGTTCGTACTGATCCAGAAGTATTCCACAAAAAATAAGCTTCCTTTTAGAGACCAGATCTTACACATGCTCTAAAATGCCCTTTTGATCACTGCCCCCCCCCCCCAAGTTAAAAATGAAATCAATGCAACGCTCACTTGGTTAAAGTTACAGAACTACTGACCTGAAACATGAAATCCCCCGCTGCAGAGCAAGAGCCCTACACAGCCCCATCCCGCGGCACCCCAACATTCTCTGCGCATCTGCAGGTAACTGAAGGAAGCATCACAACTGTTATTCAGACTCCAGCTTAATCTGCATTAGCAAATATGCAACAGTTTTGCCTCAGTCCATTCAACAATCTCTTGTGTACTCTCATCCAAAAATATTTGGCAAGGAAGGAAGACAAACAAGGAAAGAAAAAGCAATGCAGTGGGGATTTTTTTTTTTTTTCCTGGAGTTGGGTTATCTACGTGAATCAAAGAAGCTGGGATGGATCTAGCGACTGTGGTACAAACTGAAGCAAAACAAACTTCATCCCTTCCTCTGAACATAAAGGAAGGGAACTTTAATCAAACTATTTCTGCACATAAAACATTAAAATTCCCCAAGAATCTTTGGCATGAATTTTGTCACCATATCCTTTAGTACAACACATACCAAGAGGCACGTAAGCGGAAAAGGTCTGTGCCACATTTCCAGGCTCACTAACGGGAGGAGAGGAGCCTACTGCTCTTCACCAGCACTGCCGTGGACACTGATCCCAGCAATTTCCAGTGAAGCAGAGAGTTTGGTCAGCCAATGCAGGCTGCATCCTGATGTGCTTAAGAACATGGTAGAATTTCACAGTCAAATCCATTTATTTAGCAAGTTTTAAATGTGTTTTGGCCAGATTAAAAAAACCAGTCATAACAAAAAACCCCAAACCAACCTGAAATCCTTCAAAGCACCAAACTTTAGCATCCAAACCCTAACAAAAATTCAGAGCACAGCCACTAGGCCAGCTTTCACACTATTTCAGAACAATTGCTATTAGATGTTATTTTTAATTATCCCGTGTAACAAAAGGAGAACACGATTGTTCCAACGTTCCAGAGCAGCGCAACATTTATCAAACACAGAAATAATAACCAGCAAAACCTAAACCTAAAGGAACTAAAGAGTTCGGACAGATTATTTGCCTGCGAGCACTAGCTACAGGGATGCCTACAAACTCTTCAGTCTCATCCTTCCCGGCAGTTCTCATTTAAGCAAACAAGCAGTGGCTTAAGTCAGGCCAGCTCACATGTAATTTCAAGAAGCAAGAGCTTAAAGCCATGCGTATATTTGATCTTTGTCTCCTGATGTGTGGTACACACACGAGATGAGTGCAAGCAGTTTTGTAGAAAATAAACCAAACATATCAAATGCAGACCTTCTGTCTTATCTGGACTTGTATTTCAACTGGAAGGCTCAATACAGAAGACTCGGTAGCTTAATGCGAGAAGACAACACAATACGTATAGTGGTTTTGGAACGTGGGTTTTTTTTTTGGGTTTTTTTGTGGGTTTTTTGTGTGTGTGTGTTTTTTTGTTTTTTTTTTTTTTTTTTTTTTTAAAAACAAGACCCCAACTGATTCAAAATCTGTAGGAATAATTTCTGTCTATGAGCCAGCCTTACACTGTTTTTGAACAAGCCCCAATTAATAGAGATAAGATAGTTAATACGCTAATTTACCACTCTTGACAAATCGAGAAAATGCAGGAAAAATAGAAAGGTGCTCAACTGCCTAAAAAGTTTTCCAGTTTGCTTTACAAAGGACATGCTCATCCCAAGATTGCTAACAAGAGAAGGCAAGAACTGGGGATAGATAGGTAGACAGAAGTCAGCTCTTGTATTTGTGTTTTATTAACAGCATCACCCTCACCACGCTTGGGTGTGCTGACAAAACCATTTTCTCACTCTTTCCTTTTGCTTGTACGACTGAGAAGCCTCGCTTTTTAGAATTCTGAAGTGAAACATATTTTGAGGTTGTCTATTTGGAGCGTTACTATAATTTTGAGGATTTAAGCTAGCACTGTGCAACAACAAGCACAACACAGCTGCTCGCAGGGTCAAGTAGTATCCTTGCCTGTGAACAGCCCACACCTCTCTTCATGAGCAAGGTTTTCCTACAATTGGGATTACAGCATGGTGCTCCTGGAGGATCCCAATGCTTTTGCTCCAGAGAGAGGACAATTTGCCCTCGGAGACCTGCCTGAGGACAGCAGCTGCCACCCTGTTAGCCAGTTACATGACTGTGTCCAGAAAGATCGCTTGTGGTCTCTGCCAGGCCTTACTGTGAGCACACCAGAAATCATGAGCTTAACCAGTACCGCGTGTGCAACTCGTTCATTTTGTATGGGTCAGGAAATAGTACTAGGAAAGAGGAAACTTGGGAAGCGATCAGCATGTGTACAGTACATGAAGGCAGCTGGATCTGGAGTACAAGAAATGCAGCGTGAGGCAGCAGGCAGTACGATCCAAGAACGACTCCAGGAGAAAGCCCCAGCCTCAGCCGGAAGCAGCTGATGCTCAACACAGGGAAAATGTGGTAGGAAACTCATGCATTTAAGGAGAAGGAAAGAACGGGGGTGGGGTGGGGTGGGGGTGGTGAAGAACAGAGGAAAGGGAAAGCAGAGCTTGAAAGCATGGTAAGACGTCAGGATTCAACCAGGTTTGACAAGTGTTCTTTCCCTCCAGCACCCATATTGATGTAAATCAGCGCATTCACAAGCAAAGCAATTTACGTTGCATTATTTTACCATCCCACTGCAAACCAGACGCGTCCTTATCAAGAGGGGAGGACTTTCCTTCCTCCCATTCCTTCTCTGCAGTAGGTCTAGGATAATTACACACCAGCGTAGCTGGCTCCCAGTGCCACAAAAGCGCCAGGCAGAGGAGCAAGATTTTGGTTTGGCCTTGTGTGACCCCTCATCAAAGACTTCTACCACTACAGACTTTCTCCTGTTTCTTCTGGCATCTATTTTTAAATTTAACTTCAAGGTTTAGGGGAAGAAAAAAGTATTAAAAGAAATATATTTTTAAGTTTAAGGCAGAGATATTGCGAGGTTTGTATTTCAAATCTGGAAAATCAACTGATTTCAGAAAGATAATCCATTAAATCAGCTTCACGTCAGCTAAACTGTGATTACTGCTGGGCCACCTTTTCCAAGGAAAATATTATGTTTTCAGTTCTAAAAGCATTAAGGAAGTTTAAAAGCCAAAACACCATACATCACTAAGCATGAATTTTACCCAAGAAGTTTGTAGCAGTTCAGTCGTTTTAAGCAACAGCTCTTTTTTCATCTCCTCAGAAAATCAGCTCAACTGCTTTAAAGACACAGGCCTTACGAAAGCTGCAAGCCAAATTCCTCTCAAGATCAAAGGTCTGGAAAGGTAAGTCCCACACTTTAAAAAAAAAAAAAAATCCTTATGAAATTGAGATCTGCCTTCCCGACAACTGCCAACTGTATTCTTATATACGCAAGGGAACAGACTCATCCAGAGACAAGCTGCCTCTATATCGCAGGCATCTTCAGACTCAGATTGCACTCGCTTGGAGATATTCGCATCCTGAGGCCGGTCAGCTGCTCAGCACCACATTTACGCTCTGGGAGCGGAGCCACACACGGACCAAGGGCACCACCACGATGCAGGAGCGGAGCCCCAGAGCCTGGGAAGCTGCTGCCTTACTTCCAGAAGTTTGCAGAATCATTCAGGCTCATTTTTGTCATTTGAGATGTCCTAGGGTTTAATTCCTTTCTATTAAGAATTTTATAAAAATTTGCTTTACAAAAGGGGTTCCAACTTACAAACGGTATCCAAAGAGCTTTTCCAAAGCCTCATGAAATTTGTAATTATATTTATCAACTTCAGCGGAATGGGGATCAGACTGTCTCCTTATGCAAGTGTATTTTTTGTACGGGGAAGCCTCTTCTCCCTCCTTGCAGAAACTGAATACAACAATATCCTATTACCTCCTGAAATAAGAACGCTATATGGAGAGAGGATGTTCTCTCATCTCGTCTAAATAGGTGTTATTGTTCCAGATGCTCTCTGGGAAGTTAAGCATACAGCCCCTTGTTCATCATTCTGTTTGCGCGTCTTGCAACAGAGACGGACACCAACAGAGCAGAAACACTGGCACACGTTTCAAAAATATTATAAATTCACAAAGAGCGGATGCATGTGGGGGCAAGTACTGCAACAAGAGTTAGAATACCTGATTCTAATTTATTCAATTTTTGGTACGAGCAATCTTTTTAGATATTCTTCAAAAAAAGAGCATGCATACCTGTGTTAATTAGTAGGTAGCAATTACGCCAAAAGACACCTTCAGAGATTTACTCCTAGTCTGCACAATACAACTGCTTGACATGGAAGTCATCCATCACCCCAATTAACTGCTTCTGTGCAAGACATAAGCACCTCCTAAATATAAAATTGGGCAACTTGTATAATTGTCCCTTTGGCAGAAGTTTTATGGAGGCAGCTGAAAACTATCGCCTTCCCTCAATGACGCTGATCGAAGAGGCCTTGTTTTACATATACTGAAGCAGATTTGGATAAAGTAATCAGGCTCTTGCAGTCTAAGTTATTTCTCTCAGAAAAGCATCAAAAGTAGGGAAAAGTTTACAGATGAATTGCCGTTAAACATCAAAGATACCTGTTTTCTTAGTAGCACCCCTAAGTGCCCCTCCTCCCAATAATTCCTGCGCAGTTGATAAGGATCTCATGTTTTCAGTTTCACACCTCAAATCTGCACTGCTGTAACACCCGACATCCAAGGGAACGCAGATTTATTACTCCAAGAACTGTTCAAGCCATCTTGCGCAGGCAGGCAGGTCTCGGTTCTTACGTATTACCGCTCCAACATCAGCTGGTGTCAGAACGAGGAATAAACGCGGCTTCTAGACTTCCTGCTCAATATATTGGGTCTTACTGTGCTCTGAAGAAAGAAGCAAGACCTTGAAGGGCCAACATCAGGGCCACACAATTTCTGACAGAGTTTTTATCCTGGTACAGCCAGAATCTGGGTTAGAAATAGGGTGGAAGATTTGGAATCCGGCTTTGAAGCGATGCCTGTAAATCTGTGCGTCAGAAGCACCCAGTTCACGTGCGTATCTTGTATAGAAGTCAAAGGGAAAGCTTTACATTTTTGTAATAATAAAATTCTCCAAAGTGATAAGGAACTTTGAATTCACGCTTCAGATGTCAAAATTCAGACATCTTAGGGAGGCTGGACTTTCAAAAAAGTATCAAGAACTTGTCCTACAGAGAACTGCTGCAGACAGGTGCTCTCTTTTCATAATACTTCCAGTGTCAAAATCCACAAGTTACTTCAAAAAGAAAGTCAGAGTTACCCATACATACTGCTCTGTCAGGAAGAATCAAGGTGCAATTAAAACTCCTCTGTTTAGACAATTATAATCCATTATTTTTCCTATATCACAGCTCAATTAAAAAAAACCCAAACCACTCTTCCTCACATAAATCTCAATCAGTAGCTCAAAGCGCATCCTCCTTATAACTTGTACGTTTCTCTATTCAAGACCGTATTTCTTTACTCAGCTGCTCATCGCAGCTGCCGCTGCTGTCAAAGCTTGTGGAAGAAAAATCAGCAAGGAAGTTATACAGAAGTAGCTGTTGAATCTCACGTGAAGAGCCAGAGCTGCAATACACATGTAAAATTTTAATTCTCTCTACCTTTAAGATGCAGAGAACTTCTTCCTAGTGCCATCTGACCTCATTTTACCGTGCAGGTAACCCAAACGTTACAGTGCAACTGCAGCATGTAGGTTGTAACTCACCTTTTTGAGGTACTCATGTCCACAGGCTCATCTCCCGTCTGAACCTCCACTTTAATGGTTGCTTTCACCTCTCCACTTTTTAATAATCCTTGCACTTTTCCAGCTCCAGGATCCGTTTTTATTTTCATGTCGCCTTCAGCATTTATATCTGTTCCTAATAGTCCTTTCTCCATTTTTATTTTTTTACTGTCCACATCGTTATGCGTTATCTCACGTTCTAATGCTCGTTTCTGACTTCGTGTCCTGCATGCTTCCTCTGTCATTGTGAGGCTCTGGGGAGAGAGGAGACGCAAACGAGTTAAGTACACTGGAAAAAAAGTAAGTTGGACAAAACACCTTAATTTCAAAACAGGGCAAAGTACAGCGGTTACTGCAAAAGAAGTTCAGAAAGAGCAATAAAGGTTTTGCCAGTATGCTCACTTACCCTATCTTCAACATACATCTCAGTCTGAAGCTATTAGGCACCCGGCATCACTGTACTTACACTTTTTATGTTAAGCAAAAACAAACAAACAAACAAAAAAAGGCAGCAAAACAAGAACACACACACAAACCCCACTAAGCATAAACTAGAAGCACCACGGAGAAAAAAAAAGAAGGCTGCATTAGAGCACAGGAGAATATACAAACCCCCACGACGCAAAAAGTTTGGCTCTTTACCAAAAGGCAGGAAGAATGTATGTATTTGCCTCACATGCAAATAAATGCAATTACAAAATTCTAGATTAGGATCTCCCTGGGACTGCTGCCATGTCTTTCTGAGGACCTAAGCCTGATTGCAAGTTTCGGGAAGCAGACACTATGGGGAAAAGGACCACCACACCCTGTGTGAAGAGAGGCTTCCATATTTCTTGACAGCCTGCTGCCAGGCGCTAAGGCACTGCCATTGTAATGCTCAAGTTGAGACTTTCTCCCCTCCTGGTGAAGGAGCCAGGCTTTTCCAGGCGGCAGAGGAAGCACTGGGCTCAGGGGAACCAGGCTTAACTCCTCGCCTGCCGGAGGCGCGGGAAGTTTTGCTCCTGGTGGGCTCTGACATCTCAGCCCGCACTTCGGTACCTGCGGACACCCATCCATCGGACGCGGAGCTGAGTCAGGCTTTGATCCCATGACATCACTGGGCTCCACATGACCCTTCCCAGGATGCAGCCTGCGAGACAAAGCACTTTCCAGAAACCAGTCTGAGCCGGCGGCAGGCAACCCGCAGCGGGGCTAACCCTGCCGCCGGCCGGCACCCAGGAGCATCCCTCCTCCTCCTCCTCAGGCATCCCTCCGAGTGCTCAGGGACAACAAGGGGGTGGCACGGGGTGGGGTGGGAGGACAGGGAGAGAAATCTGCCCCCCCTCCCGTTTTTAAATTAATCCATTTATTTATTTATTTATTTTAAGAGTTCCTCCCATCCCAGATTTTTTTTCTCCTTCTCCTTTTAAAATGGATTTCAAGAGTAAGGCCAACACACAAGAGTTGGACAAAGTCTTTGAAATGTCTTTAGCAGCGAGCGATTAACATAATTATGCAACATAATTAACCTCTGCTCACCCCCACCACCCCGTTATTCAACAATGTCACATACGCATTATGTGAAATTGCCATTTTGATAGGATAAGCCCTGTGCAAGCGACCGCAAGTTTCTCTGCAACATCTTGGATGAAATATGTATTTTTTTTTTAGCACGGGGGGACACAGACACACATTAAAATCACAGTCAATACACAAAGTGCCTCCCCTCAGCTCATCTGCATTTACAGTGTGACCATGCTTGAACTTGCAATAATGGAAGAAAGGTGTGTTTTACTGAAAGGCTAACTTAATTTTGGTATTTATGAAGGCGAGTAAACGGCACGCAGCCCAGGCAGGCAGCCAGCGGCACGGAGGTTTTCGGCATGGCTCAGCGTACCCCAGCTGACAGGCAGCAGCCTTTTCTAAACCCCGCTCCAGCTCAGACAGCCCTCTGAAAGCACAGCTTCTCACTATAAGAGTAACTTGGTTTAAGTATCTCTGCTGACGATACGGCAGCATGACAACCGCTTCTCGCCCTGAATGAGCGATCGGACAGCCTGCCCGGGAATCGCAAAGCTTATTCCTATTAACTGAGTGCAAACGCATCTGAACCCATGGCTAAAACAAAGGACCGGCCGGCTATCGCCCAGCTTACGTGTACTGAGATGTGCTATTAATCACAGTGACTTTCTTGAAGCAAGACTGCTTAGTCAGTAGGAAGCCTCCTTAAAAAAAAAAAAAAAAAAAAGAAGAAAAAAAAAAAGCCTGATCTGGGTTTATTTTCAGCATCTTCATGTTCGCCAACCTCGGACAGATGCGAAGCAGCAACTCCGGCAGGCTGTACTGATCCGACAGCTACAGCGGCTCTTCAGGCACTCAGGCTCCAAACTTCAAGAACATTTACACGATGCTGTATTTCTACTCTTTCGTTTTTCCCAGTTTTGATTAGGATGGGGAGAGGCAGTGCCTTCAGCCGTACCAGGATATTTCAAAGCGTATCACATGCAGAGCTGCCGGAATCTCGCTTACCTGCGTCAGCTTCACAAGCAATGGAAACAATCTAAATCTCCTATTGGCACCAAGTTTGTTTTTTTTTTAAAAACTAACGCGGTCAAAATCCCACCGTAAAGATAGGTAACGCGTTCCGAATACTTCACTAAGCACCTTTTTCCAGCTAACCAAGACAGCTCTTCTCGAGCAATGGAGAGAGGCAGGCACTAAGCACCCCACTCGGAGCATTTCCAGGGACAAACCCTTCGCACGCAAACTCCTTACGAAGGTCCGACGGAACAGATTAACATCTTGATGAAAACGCACAACGCACCTTTCCAACAAAACCCTCTCCTATTACATACTCTCGAGAACATCGCATCTCGCACCCTGCAATCCCTTCACAAACTAGCAGCAGCCATTTCTCCTTGTAACCGTCACCCCCTTATCAGACACCAACAAACTTTACTTGGAAATGGCCTCAGCTTCCCTGTGCGTTCCCCACTCACACAGTCAAAAAGCAACACCTCTGTTTTCCTTCGAGGAACGGTGCTGCCGCTGCTACAACTATTTCTGCAAATCAAAATTCAGTCCAAGGTTCCATTAAAAATTCACAGCATTTTCTCACGAAGACAACGACCGGAGAGCAGCAACTGGGGACAGCGACTGCTAGAGAGAAGAGTTTCTGTAGCACAATTGAAACAGCACGTTACTGGAAAGACCTTGGGACGAGACTGCAGAAGATTTTTACAGCTGTATCTGAAGATTGCAAGTGCAGGCTCAAGGTTTATATACGCTGTAATAGAGAGATCTGGTTGCACGGTTCCCCTACCACAATAGTGATTGAATCATATTTATTGTAGATGAGCCCTAAAACCAAGCTCCCTAAAATAATTTTAACCCTTTCAGGAAGTAGTAGTGCAGAAAATTTGCTAACATGGATACACATGCAGAGAGACCTAAAGAAAAATCATGTGGCCCCGAGAGAAGGGGAGGAGAAAAAAGAGAAAATAATCATAAGGATTTCTTTTAAAAGGCTATTCTAGAAGCCTTTCATTTCAGGCAAAGAGATGAAAACTGGTAATGTCAGAGACTTTTCTGTGAATCACCTGGGTTGATGGACCCCATCTCCTCCAAGTCAGAGGGCACCAAGAAGCGGGTGTACGGTTTAGGTGAGTCCCTGGCAGGATCTATTTCACACAGCAGACTTCCAAACCCTTCTCAAAACAGCTTAAACTCAAGGTTTCTAGGAAAAGGTTAGAACCAGATGAGTGTCCTGGAAGAGAGAGGAGGAGGAGCAGGGACGGTGTCCTCATTCATGGAGAGAATACGAGCAGCTCCTTGCATGACAGGAGGAGGTAGGAGAAACCCAAACCCACCTGGGAAGAAAATTCCCTCCCGATGGCAAATCTGGCAATTTGCTTAATTCCCAGCACCTGAGGACAGCATGCCAGTCATCACATGAGACTTCACCACCACTGTGAAACAGCCCCTTACCGGTACAGTCTGTGACCAGCCCCTAAAGTCTGCTGGATTTATTGAGATCTCATCTTCACCAATTGATTCCACTAGATGAGAATAAATCAGCTGGATGTTTCAAAACATCCAGGCTGTTTCAAGGATAACACATCACTTCTGAAGCTATACCCAAAATCCCCACTTCTGCTTCTCCACCATTAACAGCAACAGGAACCGATCAACACCAATAGCAAACAGCTTCAGTTCAACTTGACTATACCTTTTATTTGAAAGAAGGAAGAGGAAGTAAGGATTACACAGTAAATTTTAAGTTTTATGGGAGGTTCTGCTTTTTATTACAAGGAATGGCATAGCTCGGGGCGGAGCGCCTGGGCCCCAAGCAGCAAATACTCAGTTGTAAGTGCTATTGCTGTAACAGATTAACTACTACGATCAATTCAAAAGGCAGTTTAGTATACCATATAAAACGCAGTAAACTCCTTGGACTGCAAGCCATTACACTGGTCACCCTGCAGCCTTGTCAAAAATTTCCCTATGCAGCTGCACTGCCCTCTGAACACACTGACAACAGGGAAAACCCAAAACCTCCTGAGTTCGCAACCTCTTTATGCTAGCCTGGTAAACACCGTGTACGCTTGTGATGCCACCTGCGTGCTTTCCATCGACAAAAGGGTCAAAAGAGCTCTCTTGCCATCTTCCAAACCCTTGCTTCCTCCAAAGAGCAGAGCAGCAAGACCTGGTTTAACTCACCCAGCGTCTTTTCCAGCAGGGACGTGGAGGACACCACGACATACAGCCCGTCCCCTTGCAAAGGGCAAAGGGGATGCTGCAGCAATCACCTGCTTGTTTGCTTTTGCCTTGTCGGGAAAAGTTACGGAAGAGAAAAAACCTCACAAAATTCCGATTTAAGACTTGGGAAATTAATTACTTTATGCTGATTTTTCCAGATGTGCGGTCCAGCCTGGAATAAACCCAAGCAGCTGCAGAAGCCATGCCTGGCTCACCCGGCTGCTGCCTGACCAGGACATCAACAGGCAATGGGGGCGGCACCCGAAACAGGTTTGACGCACGTGGAGAACACCGACACGGTACATGAAGGAAAAACCACAAACAAAAAAAAAAAAGCACACTTTTCTTGTTTGTAATGTACACTTCCACTTTTCCCCACATCACATTCAGAGTTATCCATATCCCTCTCTCTTCTCCTGCTCATAATTTATAACTTCCTCGTACAAACTCCCAAGTAATTCCTTCACAGAGAAGTAGCTCTGCTTGCTTTTCACTGTTCAGCACAACTTGGTAGTTTGAAGTTAAACGGACTGAAGTTAAAATTACATTCCGATGCTTTGCTAGAATCATCAGCAGCGCCAGCAAGCACCGGCAGCTGATACGGGTTCGGCACAGACCATCAGCAGATGGGCACAAATCCCACATTTAGCCCTCCAGCTATGCGATATGCGCTCTTTTTGGTAGCCAAAAATTTAGATCAACAACCCTCTTCCCCAGCACGATCTGGGAACTTTTACAGCAAAAAAAATAAAGGGCGGGAGGGGGGGGACGGGGACACAACCAAAGAGACAAGGTTTCAGAGGAAGAAACAGGGAGGTTAAGACACATTCTGTGCCCCTCAGTGAAAAGGTAGTTGATCAAAAACTTACTGACTCCGAAGAGTCGCTGGCCCCCAGCACAGAGCCAACGTGCACACCAGACAGGCCTCCTGCAAGCGCAGCCCATGCAGTCACCTCGGCTCGTCCACACACACCTTCCCCACGATGCCTAGAAATTAATTTCTCACACCAGGACGTAAAAAGTTTCAATGAGAAGTCACTGTTTCAACTGAGCTAATTTTCTTATTATGCTCTAAGTGGGGGTTTTTCCTACGTACTCAATGATCACGAAGCCAGGAGTGAGATGTCCTGGAAAAAGTCATTACAATTTACATACATGCGTGTGTGTGCCTGTGCACTGCTGTGTGCGTGTGTATAAACGTGCATCCACACGCGCACACAGAAGAGTTCATGACCTTATCACGTAGATATTTAGAAAGATGAACTTTAGAAAGCCAAAGTAAGAACTAGATTTTATTCTTTTAAAGACTAAATTAATGCAACAGCAGTAGGACAAGAACAGTGGTTATTGTGCAGGTTGAGGGGGAAAAAAAAAATCATCCCGCACCTGGATTCAACTGGGCAACCAAAAATCCATCCTTTCCCTGATGAAGGCAACAAAAAGCGCGAGAGCAGCCAGAGGTGTGTTGATCATTTTGCTATCTCAGCCATTATTTCCATCCCATGAGACCTAAAAAGAAGAACTGCAAGTGCTGAAGCCCCCCTTCAGCAGAAGGGACGGGAGGAGGGTCCCTGCTCCGCAGCCCACTCGCTGCTCCCAGCGGGGAGAGGCTCCCAGCCCCTGGCTGGCTGAGCACTGCAGCCCACCAAGGGTTAAGCCCTGCCATTTTGGTGCCATTCACTGATATGTCCATTAAGGGTGTTACATAACAAAATGGCAGCCCTTAACCCTTCCCTCGCCGGGCTGCCACACTGCTCAGCTGCATGTGCTCACACCCACCGGCCACCACAGCACCTCCCGGCTGCGCAGTCCTGCCTCCCTTTTTTACTAGTAGTATTATTTCCCCCTTCTTTAGGCATTCAGGGAAAAATAAATGAGCTTGCTTAGGACTGTTAAGTACTTGCAATTAAAAGGAGACAGAGCCCACAGAAGTTTCCTCTGTGCCACGGGTGTCGGGCATCTGGAGGCAGCAGAGGAAAGTTCTCCACTAGCCAGGGGACAGCAGCAGTGCGGTCCACCAGCAGCAAAGCATCATTTCAGGGATAGCAGCCCAAGAATCGCTGAAGGAAAACAGCCAAAGCGTGGGGTACCAGAATCACGCGCTGTCCCGAAAACACCCACGACATCCCCACGGCTGCTCCCAGCACCCAGCTTCAGAGGGAAGCACCTGCAGCAGCTCCTCCTGCACCTCGAGCCTTGCAGAAGCTGCTTTGCTTCCCATCCGGGTGACCAGGCACTAAGACACACGCCGTGCCCGCATTGTAACTGCTCGCAGTCATTATAGTCCAGTAGGAAGCAATTCAGCCTGGGTTTGACTAAATATTTACTAAAATGAACAGATAAACATTTGTAGAAAGGCACTGAAGTCGAGCCCTGAGCACCACAAACATGAAGTTCTGTATTTGGCCAGAAACAGGACTTTGGTAGCTGAGGTCCCACTGCACTAGGAGTCACCCTTCTGCTTTCCATGCTATTTGTGTCAACTCACCTAAAAAAAAAAAAAAAAAAAAAAAAAAAAAAAAAAAAAAAAAAATCACTATTGTGGCCCAGTTTGGCTCCATTTATTAAAGTGTGGAGTCTAACTGCTACCTGCTACCTAAGTGCTCTGTATAACAAAGAGAGAAGCATTCATGATGCTTACCAGAAAGCTCAATGTGCCACAGATTATATTAAACATGTAGCTGCGTAAATGGAAAATAGCTGTTGCCTGTAGAAATCTATCTAGTAACCTGCTAAAATTTTGGGAGAACTTTTGAGAAGTGTTCACTATCAAGGTGATCTTCAAAAAAGTAATTATAATAAAGCAATTTTTACAAAAAAATGCATAAAACCCAGGTTTTTCTCCTAACTACCTTTTACTACTGTTGTTCTTTACTCAGAGTAGTCAGCCTAAAAAAAAAAAAAAAAAAAAAAAAAAAAAAAAAAAAGAAAAAAAGAAAAAGGCCCCTCACTTCTCAGTCCTGCCACAATGACACAGATTCCCTGGTTCGCTCTGCGAAGCGGTGCCAGTTTTTCGCATGCTGATTGTGATTCATAGCTGTAGTTTTCAGGAATGAACTGTGCGGTTCCGTACGGAGTTGGTTCATTGTCACCCCTGAGCCTGCCGAGGGAATTCAACCACCCTCACACGAGGCAGCCAAAGAAGAATAAAATCAAAGTCATTTTGCTGAAAGACACCAGCTATCACAGAAGCGCATGGTCTGACTCCACCTTGGTGAGAAAGACTCTGCCTCTTTTCAAGGTATGGATTCTCTAGGCACATCGACCCTCACGGATATTAACTGATCATTAAAATCTGTTTATCCAGTGTTTATTTTGACTCAAAAATAAAACCTTCCACTTAAAGGACTACAACTTGATTTAAACTTTTATTTGATGGGAACAGATTTAAATATTAAGTAACGGCACCGCAGATTGCAATCAGATCCTCTCCCCTTCTTCCACCCCCCTCCCCATTTAATGTATGCTTCTTATTAGAGGAGGGATCTAGGTTGGTTCATTTATTTTAATGCAAGAGCAGCAAAATTAGCATCTTTAAATACTTATTCACAACAACAATCAGCTTTTCCAGCACCACATGCTGTGCATATAATAATACAGGCAATTCCTTGGTTTTTCAGCATTTTAAAAACTTCAGAGAAGGGAGGCTTTCTGTGCACCCAGACCATCCACACTGGCTTCAGCATCCCTCTTCTCCAAGGAGGGCCGTGCCGTGGATCCACGTTCAACCCAATATAAATTATTTAATACAGCCTCAGTATGATCACAGAGGGAATTGGTGAAAGTGGATACAAAGGACAAGGCACCAACAGAAAGATCTAAACAACTAAGGCATTTTCTTATTTACCAATCAATATTCTAATTCTTCTAAAGAGAACTTCAAAATTATATTAATTCTAAGGTCCACTGCTTTGGGTTTGAAGAGGTGTTTTTAGAGGGTACTGCTTACAGCCACTACACAAGGGATTTGTTTGACCTGAATTCTCCCCCAAGTTTTATGGATCTATTTTTGTCTAGAAACTACTGGGCAGGAAGTCTGCTAATGACTATGTCTGGGCTTTGTATTACCAAAAGAAAAAAAGAAGAAAAAAAAAAAAAAAAAGAAAAGAAATCAGAGATGCCTCAGTGCAGGACAGCCGTTAAATACCAGGTTCGATTACGGTTCAAAATGCAGTATTTGGAT
This sequence comes from Sula dactylatra, assembly GCA_013389905.1. NCBI lineage: Eukaryota > Metazoa > Chordata > Aves > Suliformes > Sulidae > Sula > Sula dactylatra. The sequence continues at coordinate 42,399 of WEKW01015911.1, forward strand.
AACAAGTTCAATTGGCAAAAATCAGATAGTATTATCACACACTGCTCTGCAAGTGCACTGAGCTGTGTTTTTCAGGTGTTTTATGGTGATAAATCTTCTCTCTTGTTCGGTGAGTTAAGAAATTTCCATGACTATGGTCAAGACATCTAAGTGTGATACTCTCTGCTATTCTCACTGTTACTCCTACTCCTTCACCTCTGACTGAGGTCATTAAGAAAGGTGTTTTTACGATTTCCTTCAGCCTTTTGGTCTCATGAAAGACGGCACTACTTGCAAGATTTGAGAACTTCTGTAATAAACAGCCAACAAAAAGAAAAAAAAAAAAAGTCGGTGCTCATGGCTTGCCCAATGTTAGTTCTGAAGCTCACTCCGGTAAAACATAGTAAATCAAATCAGTAAATCTATGAGCAGAGACATCAACACCTCCACCAGGAAAACTGAGATTGGAAGAAAAGCAAAAACCAGAAATCCTTAACATTGATCACCGGAGCCTTGGCAATACATGTTTTGGAGGAAAAAAATAAATAAATTGGAAAAATCCTTAAATTGCTATTTATAAAATGCTTCATTTGACAATACCGTGGGACAGGGGAGCACCATCACACACAGGACAGCTGATCAAGAGAGCTTCACTGTAGCTACGCCACTGAGCACTGCCAGAGCTACAAGATATCTGCAGAAATTCCATTTCCATTCACAATTTTTCTTCTGGGGGTTGCACAAATGATCAAAATATACAGAAAGTCTCAAGGGAGGAATTTCTGCATGCTTGCTTTTGCTTCTCCTCTTGTTCAAGACCAACAATATTGTGCAGCTGTTGTAAATGCCCAGTTAAAAGGAAGTGAAACTTCTTTGTCCCTTAGTAAACTAGGGAGATTGACCTACTTCGGGGCATGGATTAAGTGCTAAGTGAAAGGCCGCTTTTGGTTAAGGCACAGGAACCGGATTCTGACCCGTTTAATCTCGGAGCTCCTCTACAGCTGGACAAGGCAGGAGCTGAGGTGCAAAAGACCAGAAGACAATTCCACCCTCCCAGCCCACCTCCCCATTTTCAGTACTGAACGGGGGGAGAGGGGGTGTCTGTGCGATATTAGAAACTCATCCTCCATCTCATCACAACTCCTACCTGTCAGTGAAGTTCATGGGTTCCAGGTGGGATCCTGACCGGGCCGAGTGGCTGAAAGCGACTGCAGGGAGGATCCTGAGGGAAGAGACAAGCCGGTTAGTATACCTGGTGACATGCCCACCCCTTTACCCAAAACATGCTCGCTGATGAGACAGTCGTCCTTCAACATTGGTACCCGTGTGAAAGATGAGAAGACTGCGTCCTATTATTTTAAGGAAAGGAACTGCAAGTCAGGCTTGTGTTCCAATGCTTTTGGATTAAAACCAAGAAGCACACGCAAAAGTATTTTAAAGTTACTGCTCTTCTTACTCCGTATTTCTTTAGCCTTTGCTTTTATGTTAAGGCTCTAGGAGGAAACCAACTGCTTCTTGATATCTCTGGTTTGACCCAAACACCTGCTGGAACCAGCATTCCCACTTCTGACAGTCTTCCTCAAGGAGGAAGACACCAACAAGACCTGCATTTGTCCTAACGGCCGGCACCACAGGAACATGCTCCAGGCAAGTCTTAAAGCAGTCAGTGTGCCACCTCCCCGCTCTGCTTCTTGGACAAAAGCAGTACAGGTCCATGCGTGCGTGCAGGAGAACACCACCTGAAGACGCATCTTCAGAAAGAAACTTGTTTTTAATTTGTCCAACATAGCTAGTAAGACGCAGCCAACAAGGCAATATTTGTCCAATGTTACCTACGCGAGGGTAATCTTACTTACTAGTTAAGTGGTAGGAGAGCTGTCTTTGGATGTGACACCATGGCCACACGCACGGGCTCAGTTCAACAATTTAGTGACAATTTGGTATTTTCACTTGAAGAACTCCAAAGCAAGTTTTAATGCCAAGCTGGATGCACTGGCTAAATACAGTGGGAGGTTTGGTGGGGTACGATCACCGCCCACACCCCAGAACACAGATGAAGTCAGCTGTCCCTCTGTTCCCAGTCTTACTTGGGACCACATCACCATTCCCTGCAGAAGCTTCCATGAAGCTGCACGTAAAGCAGAGAAAGGAGGGGGGAACGACTTCTTAGAGAAGTTTTTGTCCAGTAGGACAGCATATAAAAATAATTCTAAAAGAACACGCTCATGTGTTTATCTGCTTCTTACTCCAGAAAAAAGTTCTACTGGCCCACACTCACTTATGCTTTACAAAAATCCTTTTATAAGCCTGTACATACAGTGTATGATATCCAAACCTTCCCTCTCCCTCTCTATGAAAACACTGAGGGGAGAAACCCACAGCCAGTGTACACTGGCCAGTCAGAAAAATCAACTAGTTTTGCCATACTACTGGATCGGCAGTTACCTGCGCCAGCAGCACAAGCCGAGTCAAACACCCCTTATCACAGCCTGCTTTTACCCAGCACAAAGCGAATAATCAGTCAACAGCCACAATTTTAGCAGCAGGTCTCGCACGGCGCTGTGCACGCTGACACGATGCCGGTGTCGGCTCTCGGGGCAGACGGCAGCAGCGCTGGGCTGTAGGTGGAGCACAGTAATTGATGCACACTGGCTGCCAAGACGACTCCTTGGAAGCTCGGCCTCTTATTTCTGCTAAGCCACCAAGAACTGAGTCATTTCCCTCCTCAAAAAGTTGCAGAGCTATTTTCTTTTGTCCAGAAGGCAGGACAACAGCTCACCGACTTCTAGTCCTCCTCTGGAGAGGGGAAAAGGGCTGTAATGGGTCACCCCTCTGACACCCACCCGAGGATCAAACTGTTCCCCCGCAACCAAACTCCGGCAAGCTCAGAGGTCATCCTGTCCCAAAAGCTGGGAGATTGTGCCCAGTACATCATCTCTGCTTTACTATTTTAAGCACCCCAAAAGGTTCCAATAGGTTAAACTAACTGCTACAAAAGTGCAGATATAGAAACTTAATGAATGAATATGTAACTGTATTCTGGTCCCTGATTAGCTATCTAGAGGGCAGGTCTTGCTAATTATAGCTCATCCTATTAGTCCGATGCTTTTCTAATTAGAAGCCCATTGAAAACCATTGCAATAGCTACTTCAGGGCCTTCAGCAGTGCTATAAAACCCAACAGATACGGCAGTACTTCCATGCTGCTCCTCATGCATCTGGCCTGGACACAAACAAATGCTTCGTCATCGCCGAAGACGACAGAAAGCAATACACACAACACACACCGCGTACTGGGTTGTGACAAGCACTACGGCACAGCCACAGTAATTGGTAGTTACGGCACCATTGCAGTGAGCAGGAAGCCACAAGTTGTAACACTGCTGGGAGGGAAAATAAAAAATAAAAATAAAAGCAAAAAAAGAATTATTCTGCCTGGTAGAGATAATTGCTGAACGGGACTGGTAAAAGTCGCAGTGGGAGGGGAGGATCCTCCAGGCATTGGCTCTGCACAGGCTCTGTCCGAAGCCGGCTCAGCTCTGCCGGGAGAACAGCACAAGGCACCTCCAGCACAGATGGAGCCTGTGTTTTGCAGAAACTTTTCCCCGGCAAGGAAGAATACTCTCAGCAGCAACATCGCGTCAGAGTGCTCCCCGTATTTTGGAGGAGTTCAGCAGAGATCCTTCCTTCTGACATGCTCTGGACATGGGAAGCCTAAGCTACCGAATTGTACTTCTGAGGCTCCAGCCAGCCTCCATTTTTAATGAACTGTAGCATTAAACTCCCATAGTGCTTGTGTCATGGGACTAAAATAGTTTTCGTCTTGCGAGGACACCAGAAGAGCAGTTTAACCGCTTCAGTGCCGCAGGATGCTGGTGGCACGGGACCAGGGCCACCTCTCGCGCTGACCCACATTCAGCGCGTGGAAGTTTCCACTGAAACCCAACAGACCGCTGGCAACGAGCTGCCCGGGGAGGCAGCAGGCGCCACGGCCCCAGATCCCGCTCCGGCTCCCGCGCTCCGTCCCTCTGCAGCCTGCTCCATCCATGGCTTAGCCTTCTCCTGCATCTCCAAGATGGGAAGTTCGCTTTCGCAGCACACTCCACTAAGGAAAACAGGTTAACAAGCTTATAAAAAGGCTTTGAAGGATTCACTTCTAAAGCATCTGTTCAGGGAACCTCGTAGGAAGCAGGCAATTAAACAGTTAATACTCGGAAGTGAAACTCTGCCCAAGCAGCAGCTCTGAGTTTTGACAGCACTTGCATCAGAAAAAGTCACTGCAGAAGAACAGGAGGGCCGGACACCCGAGCCACAGGTACGGTGTGCTTTGGTGTAACGCTGCTGTCGTCCAAGGGCGCTGGCGGCGGGCTCTGCCAGCACCTGGGGATGCCACACGCTACCACTCTTGTAGGCCCTGCGTCGGCTCCGTCGCCATCCTACAAAAAGTCTTTAGGATCCTATCACCCTGCAGTTCTTTCAAAGGTTTGATGCTTCATTTTAAAAGAACCGTGGTTCGCATTCCGATGTAGCAACTTTTAAAAACTGTAATAAGTGAAACGTTCAAGAAATTAAGCAGGCACTGGACTGAACACTATCTCTTGCTAACTCGCCAGAACAGAAACCAGATCTATTTGCTCAGAGCCTACTTTGTCACTCATGAAGTTTTTTTTCACCCTCTATGAAATGACGATGGAAGTTGTAGATCAGAATATGAGGGACCGCATTTTTAGCGACATTACTGAATCCCATCAACACTATCTGGAAAAATTACGATCCAGTAAAATTCAAGACAGGTTTACCCTGCAAAACAGGGTTTTAAAAACATTACATTTTCCGAATAAGACAGGCTACGATTCTCTAAGAAGATTAAGGCATGGAAACTCTGACACAGGTACCACAGCTTAGCATTACTGCTGTACATACCTCCTCAATCAACTGAGATAAGAAAACTTCTGTACTTTTTGGAAGGCTGAGTGAAGTGGTCAGCAGAAAAAAGGAGTCACGTTTCAATTTAAATATTGACAGACAAGGGTCTAGCTTCTGTCTCACGTGTTCAGGCTTTACTTCCATCAACATTGTTGAATACAAGAGTAAAGTCTTCAAAGACTTTATTGGTCTAGAAGGAGAACTCAAATCAGGTTCCTCAAGCACCAAACTATCAGTTGAAAGCATATTTGTGCGCTCCAAAACCACAGATTCCTCCCTGCACACATCTCAACAGAACTCTAGGAAGAGCCATCGGACAGAAATAATAGTTATGGTGCACATTTCAATTCCATGTAAGCAACCGCTGTGGAGTGGAAAAGCACTTCCCCCGCTTCATGAATGTGCTGATCCATTCCACACCTGGCATACATTGGGATTTCTCCAAATATTCACGCATTGCTTTTTAACTTCTGTATGCCTAAAGATTCAGGTGAAAGCCCCCAAACTCCCTGCATGCCCACTCTTCAGTTTTAGCCTCTCTACAGTGAGGTGCCACCTTGTAGGAAGGAAAAACGCTCATTTCAGATGCTCATTAATACACCGCTACCCATTTATTGTGCGTACAAGTCAGATTGCAAATAAAACCTGTTACAAATTAAGAGTCTTTCCCGCTCGTTCCTGAATTCCTGCACCAGAGATAAAACATATGACTCCCCTCCCAGGCCATCAATAGCATTTATAATTACACCCTTCGGATCAATGCCTGCGTTCGGAGGTCAGGGAAACCAGGGGCTGCAGTAACCCTTTAGTTAAGCTGGTCTGTAGTCGGGGATCACACGCTGTGCCATCCGGCCAGGGCATCGTTTGAGACAGCCGCAGAAAGTCAGGTATAGAAAAACTACTTACTGGCAACAGCTGTTCTTTAAGCATGTCACCCCAGCACATCCTTCTCTTGAAGAACGCTTTTTTTTCAGCATTTGTTCTATATTTGATACCAAGTGGATACCAAGGGATGCCAAATCACATGGAAGTGCACGCAGGCCTTCAAGGAGAAACCCCGTCTTCACTTCTGGATCTGGGAGAGTACGATCTACTAATTACGCTAGCTGCACCGCACTCCACACAGATCTTGACGCTAATTTAGCAGAACTAGAGTTCAGCTTTACTCTGCCCTCTCAAATCCTGCCACTCACATACACCAACGTGCAGGAAAACAGGAAATCTCGGAGTAAGTTTTCTCCAGAATATCCAGGCTGAACCTTTTGAGAAACACCGGTATCATCTAATCTCTTGCAATCAAAACTTACTGTTTTGAGACCAAAGTGCAAGTGTATTTTGCCTTCTCTTGTTCATTAGTCTGGAATATCTCAGTGGTAATTACATTACCAAGCTCCTTCCTCCCTCCCCAAACAATCCCCACAATCTACCCCTGCTTTTACTGAGATTAGCCAGAATTCAGTCAAGTGTGGATACCTGGAAGATGCAAAGATAGAGAGGTTCCAATAATGCAGTTCAGAAAGGAAAAAAACCCAACCAACCAAACAAAAAAACCCCCAACACTAACTGCAATCCCCCCCTCCCCGCCCCCAGGAAGCCTTGCTATTCAAGACCTCGCAAATCTGGCCTTCAGTAACCAGAGCCTGGAGCACCCAATTACTGCTGTCCTGGTCAGCAGTTCACAACGCTGAAGCGCCCACAGCAAATGCAACAGAGTTTACAGATGCTACGTGGAAAACGCCACACTGGCTAGCCCTGCGCAGAGTCCCAGGTCAGCACAAAATGGAGTGCCTTTCTCTGCAGGTTGATTCAGAAGATCAGGCAGGCTCAAAATACCCAGATCACGATTTGGTTGGCTACTCATGAATAGAAACACCCATGATTGTCTAGAGTTGCACCACTATGGGCTCTTGCAGATACAAGCTTGCAGCTCGCTTTTTACTCATAACACAACTTATGCCTTCAAATGGAGGCAGAGGGGGGGCAGGTTCCCCAGCAAATCTCTGAAAAACCAGTTATTCCTCAAAAAGTCCACAGGAGACCACTCCAAGACACTTCAGTTTCATAAAAGTAAGAGCAGTATGTTATAAAATGAGCTATAAAAGCTGATTTCTAGATCAAGGTAACCTTAGAGCAACCCTTTGGGTAGACCAGTTTTGTTTTGCTTTGGTTTGGAGAGCCTGTGTTCCCTTCTACAAAAGCATCTGAGCAACATCATGTCCTCGCTCAAAGGAGCAAAGAGGTAATGATAAGGAATTAGGGAATGCCATGAGTGAAGCAGAGGAAAAAAACATAATTTTTGTCATTAATTTTACAATTAGTAGTTTAAACTGTGAAATGGGAGTTAAGTCAGAGAAAGGATGAATCTGCTGATTAAGAGGTTGCACTGGAGCCAGGACCAAACAGTTTTATGCATCTCTTTCACATCCATGCAAGTTAATCTTTGTAATTACTATATGGGTAGACCTGACTCATTAAATCAAAATCTTTGCAAGAGGCTGACTTGCAGGAACAACAAAAGAGACCCTGCATGTCACAGACAGCAGCCAAGCAGCAGACATGAACAAAGCAGTGCCCGTTTCAAGAAGAGGAACTGTAATATCTACTGGTAAGCAAAAGGAGAGAACACCAAGAGGAGCTAAAAATAGATTAAAGGGGTTCGGTTTGGGGGGTTCTTTGTTTCATACATTGCACATTTCAAACTGTTTTTCAGTTACTCCATATTTATGGCCAGTTACGTTGCTCCTCACCCAGGGCCAAGATCCACGGGATTCACAGGGTGAGCACGAAGGGCTCCGATCACTGACATATTCGTCACCCAGATCAACCCAGACCAACAACGCTGGCTCTGCGACTGACGCTGCAGGACAGGCACGTTTCCTTCAAGATGACTGAGCCTGTCCAGCTATCCTCCATCCACACCGAGTAGTTGCAATGAACTGCTTTTAATCAAAGTGCAATCTCATCGCCTCACGGTGCTGGTCTCTGTGGATTGTTGTATAAACATGTTTTTCAAGAACTGACATTACTATCTTCTGTTTTCAAGTTGTAGAATATATTTTTGACAGAGGAAGGGGGTGTCTCTTTTCTATGCAAAGAGGCAGCATTATGAAATGCATTTGCAGAACTGTTTGGCAGAATATTAAACAGGGGAAGAGGGACGTGTGCATGAATTTGTCACCTCTTTCACCGAGTGCCCACCAACACAACCCCAAGGAAGAAGACTGGAAAGCTCTGGACCTCTCATTAGGAGAGATGGAGACAAGAATGAGTGGCAACATTCAACTAAGAAAAAAAAAGGCAGGTGGCAAATTGTTATTTCTAGCTCTGGTGGAAAAATCTGTTCTACTTTCATCATCGAGTAAGATGTGTTTTTTGTATGCATCAGGTTTGCTCTGAAATGCCGTATTTGGGGGCTTGCTTTCATCTGCTTTGCCGATGCTCACTGCTGCGATGAGGCTTTGCCACGCTCTGCGGGCAGTCTGTGCTCGTCAAGTGCCAGTGACTTTAATTGGGCAACCTGGCATCAACTAAAATACGATAACTTGATTCCTCCTGAATAATTTGGTTTGTGCCTACCTGGCTTCAGCATCAGCTACTGGAAACACAGCAGTAACCTTTCTTTTTTTAAAATTTTTTTTGTGGGGGAGTTCAAGATACCATCCTCCACTAATGACACGTTCTTAATCTCACTTGTAGGAGTACGTTAATAACCCATAAGCTAATAATTTTGTAGCAGCAATTTTAGTTTTCCCAACTATATTATTTAAAAACCTAGCTGAGGGTGTGTGTAGAGAATGACACTGTTCAGAAATCCAAATAAGGGAATGAAATGGCAGCTTGGCAGGGACCCAGCAGCCACACCTATTTACAGGGGAAGCCGAGCACAGCCACCATCATTAATTAATTCAGAAACCTCGGCACACAAAACTTGATCTGGATGCACACTGCATCCCCCACCTGAGATCAAAAGGGAACACTGCACACCCAACATCGCAAGCCACGCTTGCACACAGCCGTGTCTATATTAAAAACAAGGCAGGCTGTGGGGCTGATGTTTAGCCCCCGGTCCTGCAGATAGAAAGGAAAAGGAAACAAAAGTTGTCATTATCACCCATGGGATCGAGAGGGGCTTTTAATCTTGAGCAAGCCTAACCGCTGGTAACAAACCTCTCAGGGTCCCTCAACCCAGAATGAGCAGAAAGCAAACAGATACCCAAGACGAGCAAGATGAAATTTAAGTGCTCAATTACATCAGTGGCTTTATGTAAAACAACATCCAACTTCCACCAAAACATGAGGGCATTTTGGGTAGAAAACAACCAGAGGTGTTACAATTACACCGAGCAGCATTTTGCAAAGGAGATCTTCTTATCAAGTTTGCGTATCTAAATGTCCTACGGGATCAATAACATGCGCAATATTAAAATGAGACGTATTTAATTACTTCTATAGTCTTCATCATCATAATTCTCAGGCACCTCACAGAAATAAGTTACCCATCAGGTCTTAACCAACAGGATTCACGTGCTTTTGTTCCCCAAGCCACTTGTATCACTTAAAAGTCCTGGCTGCTTGTTACACCATCATCTTCAGGTTTAAAAACAGGTTTTGGTCCAGCAAAAGGAATTAATACATCCCTCTCTGGATACCTTCGATAAAGGAAGGAGAAAAGCAGAGGAATCCTAAATACCTTCAACACAAACTAATGGAACAAAGACTGCAGGTAACAAGTGTGGAGGTGAACTCTGCCTCCCGGATCCCAGCTTTCCCACAGTGCGGAGAAGTGCGCGAGCACAACCTCAAAGCTTGCGATATTTATTCAAAAACATCAAGCCAATAAGTTTACCTTCTTCAGAATGTAAGAGAATTTTAGAGCTTTTCCAGCCACAGAATACCCTACATACGTGCTATATACCAGACCACCCCATATCCACTATGCTTTCTGTCTCATGTTCCGTGTTACTGATTAATATCGCTTCTTTCTCAGCTATTCACAAACCTTCCCACAAACGGTATTTGTTATACCAATAGGTCTTAATATATTTCGCAGTCAAGAAGTTTTTCTTGGTGACCCTCCTCTTCCATCCTGCCGTCATAGCCCGCAGAGCGGTAACAGTCCCTACATATTAGCAATCTTTCATCAACTGCAAGACATTAATGTTAGCCTTAACTTTAAGCGCTACCTACTATCTTGGAGCATAACTTTAATGAAAATAAGAATTATTATGCATAGCCAACTTGGATCAGTCTCGAGCTGAGCTTCTGAAAGTTACACGAGGACTACTTTTCAAGTTTTACGGAAAATGTCAACCCCTCATTTGGGTTCTTTCCTCTCAGAAAATGCTACACCGTGAGCCAGTCTTCTTGCAGTATCATCTGTTTTCAGAAATAGGTACAGAAAAGCCCTTACAAATGTCATCTTTCTCTTCCCCCAACTACAAATGTGAACTTGAATTAAAAGAGCTTAAGACATCAATTCCCGTCGCATTTATAGAGCTAATCAAGCCATTAAAGGCACACTTCTCCCTGGTGCACGCATGGCCCAGAAAGGAAGGATACTGCCCACAGAGCATCCTCAGCTCTTCATGAGACCACTCAAACACAGATGGAGAGAAGCTTCACTGGACACCCTCGATAGATGCCGAACAAAAGCAAGAAGCCTTACTGTGAGGCACGGGTTCTTCCACTACTGAAGCAACTAGGCACTTGCTTTCAAAGACTACATCTCATGTGTCTTAAAAACAAACAAGGAAGCCAGCAGAAAGCAAAACTAAGTCCATACTCAACAGCATCCTACCAAGTGTAGCATGAGTGCTGTGCCTGCAACCGACACGTATGTCATTTCACTCTTTTACAATGAAAACCAGAAAATTTTAGATTTATACTGCGTACCAACCTCAATAGGCGGTTCAGTGTGTTTGTACATACTGCACAACTGCAGTACTTAATTCTGTTGGAGACAGGATTTTCTAAGATCCTATTAAATATGAATGCCTTCAGTCTACTTCCTCTAATTCTTGCAAGCATTTCAAAGCTCGTGATCACATGGCTACCTCAGCAAATGAACTTACTGGGCATAGCTAACAGGCTATGGTGTAAGTAGGAGCAACTTCCTTGCCAACAGGTAAATCAGCATCAGCATGAAATCTAATGCTTCAATTTTCTGACTCATTTTAGTATCTGGAAAGTCTTTGGTATTTGTAGCATAAACCAAACCAAGAGAAAAGTCACTACTGACCATCTTCAGCAACATTTTCCCCAAAAAACGGTCACAAAAGTGACTTTGCTGCTGCAACAAGGCTTGCCCTGTTTCAACGGCATCCCACACTGAACTGGGCTCCGTTCGGTCCAGCCACGCTCTGGGCATTTACAAAACTCTTAAGAAAACCTGCCGCTAACGACTGCCTCAGCCATGGGGTAAATTGTCTGGTGCCCAGGAGGTGCAGTTTCAGCAGCCAACATGGACAAGAGTCTCTCCATCTCGATCGAGTTAGGAAATGAGCAGCAAGTTAACCAGCATCACTCAACTGGAAGCGTTCTCCTGAATTAAAAAAAAGAAGAAAAAAAGAAAAGCTTTTCTTTGAATGCCAACTCTTACAGTCTTATAGGTAGCAAAACCGGGTATTTGTACCCCAAAGCAAAAGAGACAGGTCATGTCAAAATCAATTTCAAGACTAACTGAAAGCTCAATCAAGGCTTCATTTTTTTTTCCTTCCATTGAAAAGCTACAAAATAAGCCCTTATTCCTTCAGCTCCAGCAATCTGGCACTTTAATGCCAAGACCCCATCAAAAACTCCTACTTGTTTTGGATATTTCACAGAGAAGGGGAAAAAAAAATAGACTGCCTTGAGATCAGCTCACCCTTACATACCTATCACCATGTTCATCTGGTCTCCCATCAAATATGATTGAAAAAATAACCACCCTTTTGAGGTGCCATCTAACATTCTTAGAAGTTGTTGTTACCCACTTCTGTCAGAGCTTTGAGTAACAACAATTACTGTTAAAGAATTAGTAATTATGATTAAAAGTTAGCGGAACCGCTTCCCGGCAGGTGAGGCAGAACATCTATCTCCACACTCTCTGCTGGAACTACCCACATTACTTACACAGTTAACCAGCATTGAGTTATTTTCACCTGATGGGGTGCAAAAGCAAGAAACCACCACACAGCCTCACTTGCTGCGAGGTGTTTTAGAAACTTCTTCAGGTACCCAACTTTCCAAATATCCCTTTAAATTCAGGTGAAGATGCTGGAAGTGGGGGGAGAGGGGGAGGAACGGTGTTTACTTCATGTCAGGGCTTATCTCCTGCCTTGTGGGAGTGCTCTTTTATAGGCTTCATTTTTTTGTTCCCATCCCTCCAGCTCCCATTCACACCGCTGAAGCGAGGGCAACAAAAAGCACGTATTGTTCCGGATGACTGGAAGTGCGGTGGACTGCCTCCCGACTCTCGATCCACGCGGCTTGGGCTACCGGGCCCAGAGAGATTCGGGTATAACTTTTTAATTTAGTTTGATTCGTGTTTACACAGGAATAAGCCCAAGTCAGAAGGTGACGCATAAGACACCAAAACGAGAAGATGAAGCACTCACACACTGATCCCTTTCATGCTGCAGCAGAGTTCACTACAGGGCACTGCAAATTAGCAGGGAAACTGCATTCAAGTTATTAGTCACCTCATAATTGTTAAAGGAATTGGAGACCAACTCTTCTTCCAAACATGGCAGGAGAAAAGCCTTTCCGGCAGAGCTTGAACTTAATGCCAGATCATCTGGAATACCAAACTTGCCAAGGCCTCCGAAGAGGCAAGTGGCAGCCAAACTGCCGCACCTGGAGGGTCACCCAGAAACAGTCACGGAAACTCCTTTATTCTTGCAAAATACTGATTGTTTTGGTTTGTTGTTCTTTTGGGAGAGAAAAAGGGGGGAAGGAGGGGAGAGAGAAGAAAAGGAAACAAAGAAGTGGGAGAATGAAGAGAGGCTGAAATGACTAACTCAGAGTAAAAAAAAAAAAGTAAAAACCAGAATTTAATAAGAATGAACACAAACAGAACAGACTGAGATGAACTCAGAGATGTGCGTGTTAAATAGCTCTGACACCTGAACGAGACTTGAACTCCTAGAGCGCTTTAGGACTCCAATAATTTTCATGATACAGACCATTCCATACATTCTGCTTAACACAAGCAGCACCTGATCGAGCCACAGAACACTTCTAAATGGGAAGGGACCCCCGTCAGGTCTGGGTCAGCGGATCGGTTTGTTCTGTGCACAAACCAGAAGTCGGAGGAAGGACCCAAGGAGTCCAGTCGATGCCCAAGGGTTCTCCAGGAAGGACAATGGTGGGAGGAGAAACAGCCTCCTGAATTTGAGCCTCCTTAAAAATAAACGCAAAATAAACATGCCTGATGATAAGCTTCCGCACATCTTGGTTAAAGGCACACAGACTCGACCCTGCCGCCGGGACAGACCCACCAGTTATAAGGGATGTGCAGAAAGAAGCTCTGCAGAGCTTAAAAACTCACCCAACTTGTGCACATCACCTACAAAGACATGAAGTCCTGAACTAACAAATATGGGAGTCGGGGGCGAACTCCCTACTTCCCCTGGTCTAGGGGTTTGCCAGCTCCCCGTCAGGCACGCGACACTCCTTCCCCGTATTTGTCTGGCCTTCAGCCTCTGTGGCCAGCTGTTAAATTTTACTCTCCTGTATCTTTCAAATGTTTGCATTTCCTAATACAACAAACAGGCATTACAGATCATGAGGTAAACCTGATGACTTTTCCCTTCTTCTCATCTTAAATACTACCAGCAATTCTCATTTGAAAAACAGACAACATGGGGTTAAATCATTTCAGAGAGAAAAGCTAAAGAAGATGCAGATTAAAATAAAAGGAGTTGTTATAAGCCACATTTTGCATGCTTCCTTTGTAAAACACACTTATACCCATTTTGCAGATGGGATAGGCGAGGCACAGAGAGGTTTAAGTGACTTACCCAAAGCAATAGAAAACTTCTCCTCCAGGGAGGACAGGGGAGCAAAGGTAAAGCCGAGAACAAGCTACCACAGCACACAGGACATCAGCCGGTCCAGAGCAGTGTGATTTTCAAGATGCAATAACAGGGACAAACACCTGGCATCTGCCTACCGCACCCTCCCAGCTGCGCTGGATCCAACAGCTCCGGCCAGACACCAACGCGCTGCCGACCAGCGCCGTCCTGCACTCAAGCTGCAATGCTGAGCTGTGCCAAACCCTACTGATAGTAAAGAAAAGGAGAAGAGAAAAACAACATTGCTACAGCTGGACGTAGCAAAGGTTTTCCACTTTCTGACTTATTTCAGTATGTTGAAACAGCAACACATTCAGACATTTTTTCCTAAGGGACAACACTTCAAAAGCGGGCAAACCTTTCTTGCTAAACCTTGATTTTGTCCCGTACAGCCCAAATGGCCTAATCAGGTTATTCTTTTCCTCCAAACACCCTCCTCACTCTAAGAGAGTGAGCCGTGCTCATGAAGAGAGAGTCACGATGCTGCTTCCCAGCCTCACTCGCACTAGAAAGATAGGAGCATAGCGGGCAACAGGTTAAAAAGCCCCAGCACACTGAAGAAGCGCTCTGTAATTAAGAGGTAGGAAAGCTGTACAGGAGAATTCCTCCCTGCCCCATGGTAGCCACAGTCTCCCGAGGTGATGCCGAACAGGTCACACAGACACACACACACAAATGCTCACAGGTAAACACCAGCTGTTTACTGGTGCCCCGCTGGAGAGTCCTGAGACCTGACACACCAAGAAGCCAAATACCAAAGAATACAATTAAAGGCAATGAAAGCTAGAAACGCCGGTACCTTTAGCAGTCAGGGAAGGAAGATGAGAAGTGCTGAACAGCAAAAAGCCAACATAGGAAACTGCGTATTAATCAACCTTAACCTTTGTTCTGTCCCTGTCCTATAATGCCTGCTTCAGGCAATTCACTCTCCTTTCCCCACCTGAAAATGGACGTAGGATTCATCTGACAATGAGGCTGGCTGGTTTACACTGGGCATCCGGACTGAGCGGTGCTAAGCAGATAGAAAATACCACAAAGAAATTAATAACTTTGGAAATTGGAGGTAGTGCATAAGAAATAAGGCAGGAAGCACTAACTGTGAGGGTCAACATATTCAACACATGTCTAGTTCCCCAGGTGAAAGGGTGCCACAAAAACACAGAGGCAAGAAGAGGGGGAAGAAGGCTAGAAAAGTCTAAAAAAGAAAAAGATTCCAAGCAAGTCTTTACACCAATCAATCATAATATGAATGCCTAAATAAGCAGAATCTATAGGTAAGGTGCTGCACTCTAGCTTGTAAGATTTAAGGGCACAAATCTAAACCAAGCAGCATGGGTAGCCCAGGGAGAGCAGGGACAGCCTGAAGAAACTATCAAGAACAGACTTTCAAAGAAGAACAGAATTGAAAAGCTGTCCTGGAGTTCCCTAGCCCATCAGTGGCATGTTCTTCTCTTAACATTTATTTTATCTAATGCCAGGAGAAGAGGAAAGAGGGCTCACGTGCCAATTTCCCCCCCCCCCCCCCCNTCTACAGACCGTGTGCTGTGATACCTCAAACATGAAGAGCATTACACAAAAGCAAACGTTACTTCCCCAAGTCTAAAAATAAGTCTACCATATTTTCATATACCACAGACTCCGGGAACATTTGGTGGGGAGGGGGAACCCCCACCATACAGTTCTCCGTTACTTAGATTATCATTGTAAAAGATACAAATTGGAAGTCGAGAAGTGCCTGGAACAGGGCTGCAATGCTGGTCATTCTAAGAGGAGGAACAAAAAACCCTCCACATCACAGTTCATTTTTCCTTTTATTTTGTAACGACAGCTCAGCATGTGTATTTGAATTCAAAAAGGGGAATGTACATGCTGCATGTTTTCTTCCCAACTTTTTTGTTGTGACTTACTTGAGCAGCGTAAAAGCCTGTACCTGCACAGGTACGTATCACACGCAGCAACTCTGTACAGAGCACACAACTTTCTACCTCACAAGACACAAAGGGAAACACAGTGCTTTGTGAAACACGAGCAAAATAAGCACACAGCTACTCCCCTCAGAGCAAGGCAGTAAGAAACCAAAGTATTAAAGCCTGGGGAAGAGCTCAGAGTTCATATGTGCATATTAAGTATCAAAAAAATAAGCTCTGATGCCTAAATATTTGAATTTTCAAATGCCTAAGTACACTCTAATACCTACTATCAGCAAGTAACATCTAGATATTGCATGTAAAAGTTTGTGGTTCAAAACATGCTCAATGAAAACATTCTAAATTTAGTCAGCAAACCAGCATTTTCCACTCAGAAGTTACACAAAGAGCGAGCGCTCCATCAAAGCAGAAAGCCTTGCTGACCACTACAGCACCTTGTCAGTTCTGTCCTTCCCAATTTCTTGCACCAGATACCGCGACTTCCGGCCGGTTGGCAGCTGGCCAGAGACTTGACAACATGGACACCATTTCAAGAGGTGCCACTGAAAACCCAAGACAATCTCAAATGTGGCCTCATCACAGCTGAATGAATTTTAGACTGAATTTTTAAAATACTTCCGGCACTACCCAAAAGATGTCAGAAGCTGGCTTCCTTTATCCCAAGCATCCTTCCTTCCTTCTCCCCCCTCCCAAAGGAGCATAGCAGGAGTGATTCAGTAAGAAAGTAAGAATGCTTATAGCCCATATGGATGGGTAGGGCTAACAGAGAGGACACCCAGAAATAGAAGTGTAAGACCATAAGACAGTAAGCCCGGAGTTCCTTCCACAGTTACAGTTCCTTTGACAGCAAAGGGATGATTCCAGTTCAAACCTGAGGCCGTGCAGAGGTCCCTAAAAGGGCTGAATGCCGTACCTGTGCGCCGTGCTGCTGTCTGGCCAAAAAAGCAATCCAAATCCCTCGTCTTGCCTTGCATAAGCCTCACAAACATCACACAATACACCAGCACCATCTGAATTTGAACCAATGATTTTAAACAGCTCCACATATGACTACCGGCCTGTAATTACTACGAAAAAGTCGTAACGCAGCTATATTAAGTTACAGTATTAGCATACTGACACTGCATCATATGCCAACAGTGTTGCATCATCACCCACTGATGTAACCTCATGACTATGTAACGCTGTTAGGGATGGTATTAGCTACTCCTCCGTGCTTCCTCCTCTGAGGAAAGAGAAATATATTGGGCTACCTCCATTCCGCTCCACTGCTGGATACCACGGAGATACAACTCTCTCTCTTCCAGCGAAACTCAGCAAGGTGGTTTTTACTCCAAGCACTGAACTCAGTCCTTTCCGCACTCGCACGAAGTTCAACTCAACTGGAGCACGCTAACTGCCAACATGTTCGCTCTTTTTTCAAGTAAAAGATAGAAGAGCATCAGCCTGTTGCTTACCCACAGACAACGCAAAAAGGGGTGAGCTTTTACCGCTTCAACGTCACGTGCCAAGCTGTGCAGCCCTCCCTATTTTCAAAATCAGATAGTTATGGGGAGAAAAAACAGACAAAACAGTTCCCAGCCCTGAAACCAGCCTATTTTGTGATCCTATCTGGGATAGTTAACCGCAGAGCCTCGCTGCCTCCAGGATATCACACCCCTTTTTTTGTCCAGAGCTTGACAATCCAGACGCACCGAAGGCTACGCCAACAGCGAGTAATGAAGCGTGATGTACAGGAATACGCCGTTCCGTACACGTCACAATTGTGAATGGCTGTGAGGCGGCACTTGGGGGCAACGTCCCTGCCTGACGGCCAGCTCTCCCCGCCCTGTACAGCACAGTTCCCGCTTACAGTGTCTGGTGGGGGCTATCGGCCTCCCCATGGCCCAAATGCCAGCAGGCATCAGTGCAGTATCACCGCCACATCTCAAGGTACCGTCCCAAGATCTGGTGGGACCAACCGTTCATCGCCAGAGCCAGGCCTGTAGAACACACGAGCACGGCAACACAGCACCTGGGAGACCACCGCGCAGTTCACTTACACAAAAAGCTTTTCCACGTGCTACACATCCCTTTATTTCTTACTTTCTTCTGCCGTCTCCTGCCTCTGGTCCCCTACCACCTCGTCCCCTCCGCCACCAGCATGTCTCTTACGCTCCTGCTTCTTCCCCCGCAACATCTCCTTCCACTTGAGACACTGGTCAATAGTTTGTCTGGAAGAAAGCAGGGTTTCGTTCTCTTCTGCTGATATATGGCAGCTTCCAGCCTACTGGCATGTCTCTTATTCCCAAAGGCCCTTCTTCGTTTCACTTCCTGTGTAACTGTCTCTACAAGCAGCTCTGCTACCTCTGCTTCCAGCTGCACTCACAGGCGGGCAAGCAAGGGGGAAACATGAAAGTCAAACACCTGCAAAAGAAGCTGGAAATGTGCATTAGGGCCGTGCCCGCAAATTGGCACTCTGTGACAGTCACTGCTGTATCCATCAGCTTAGGAACCTCTGTCCTGGGCAGAGGGTTAACCGCACAAAGTGCAAAAATAGAAGAGCATGGGGCAGCTAGAAAAAAAGACAAGTGAAAGTAAAACCTAAGACATATAGGGAGTGTAAAATGAGATAAAAAAAAAAAAAGTAAGCAGATGCTTTAGAGAAGTAAGTACATGCATCCTGACTTATGGGCTTCCCCAGCTTTGTCGTTCAAGAGCAGTCACCGATGCCAGATGGTTTTTGGTCACCGAGCCCGACCAGGAGCAGCAATTCCCGGACACTCGGGAGCTCGACGCGTGCGCGCGCTTGGGCAGCGCCACTTCCAGAGGACTATCCCGACCGGGGCCAGATCCTGCCCAGCCCCTCCCGCAGGCGCCGGGAACGTGCAGTAATGGAGAAGCCGGGGCACCGGAGGAGGGCACCCAGCGAGACCCTTCCCCCGCAGCCCCGGCCCGTAACCCCGTTACCGACAGGACGCCCGGGGAGGCGGTGGCTGCCCCC
>WEKW01015911.1:62506-75569 GCA_013389905.1 Sula dactylatra
CCCCACTGCGGCCTCCGTGCCCCGGGCCGGGCGGGCATTGTTCTCCGGGCCGGGCGGAGGGGAGCTGCCGGAGGCGCTGCGGTCCGGTCCGCCGGCAGAACCTCCGCTGACACGGATTGTTCTCGGAGCCGCTTATCTTTTTTTCCTTCCTGAGCGTCTGCAGGCGCTGATGAAGGAAACGGATAGCAGCGCGCTGCTCCCGCGGCTCGGCCGCTCCAGCCCGCTGAAGGAGCAAAGAGCAGCACCGCAGCTGCGGAGCGAGGCCGGGGCGGGCTGCGTGTGCCGGGCACTGCTACCGATGCTCGGAGGCCTTGCTACCAAGTGCGGATGGGCGGCGGGGAGGCGCGGGCTCAGCTCGTCTCTGGAACCTGTCTTGGAGACGGTAAAGCCTGATAGACACGATCTGAGCTCTACAAATTTAGGAGAGAGACACTCTAAACAATCAACACTAGAAATAGCTATCTTCTACTCAAAAGCCTCGGGGTAGCTCATCCTGCTGCTGCCAACAGCTCGCAGCGGGTCAGCAAGTAGCAAAAAGCAGCCTGAAAATACCTTTCAATACTCAGAGACCCAACTCTTAGCCGTGGTGGGCACGAGGAGCACGACTCCCGGGACACAGACCAAACGCGGGGCAGGAGGCAGCGATGCGATCCCAGCTACATCCCCGGCTCCGAAGGCAGAGCTACGGGTACCGCTGCGGGACGGGACGGGGGGGAAAAGCAGCGTCTGTGGAGCAGTCCTGCTCTCCTCCTGTCCACCTTCTCACAGCCAGCTTTACAACGGCTTTCTGAAGCCGTGTTTACCAGATCTTAAGTCCAGCAGGTAAATTATTTTAGACGCAATGAATAGCAGAAGAAATTCTGAACTGGGTTTTTTTATTACCGATCCCTTTAATATAACACACCCGCAGATCTCTGGTGTGGTTTTCCAACTAACTACCATTTTCTCCCGTCCTTCAGCAGAGGCAGCGCACTGAACGCCGTCCTCTCCCTCCTGTTTCTGGGGCCTGTGAAGCATTCTCGCCCGCTGTAATCCCTGTGCAGGTCTGCCGGGGGGGACGGTTTATGAATAACCTTTGCAAGTTACCAAAAGATCCAAATTCTTCTAGATTTTCTATAGCAGACTAATGCCAACGAGCCTTATGATCACCAGTGTCCCACATTTCTGGAGACAGGTTAATTTTCGGATGTGGTCTGTTGGCTCCTAAGTCTCCAGCCCGACTACATCTTCTTCGCTAAGCCCGCTAAGTCAGTCTCAGGTTAATAATTTTCCGTAGGGCTATAGACCAGACCTTAGGGTTCTCCTTCCTCCCTAGAAGGGTGAAGCGTCTGGCTCTGCAGTCGTGTTTCTGACACGTTTTCTACAACCTAGTTGAAGCACAAAGTTAAAAACAGGCGGGATGTCACAAGGAATCAGGGAAGAGTCACCCCAAAAGCAACAGCCTGCCAGACCTGGTGTGTGAATGCTCCCCGCCAACACATTTCCAAGTGCAATACTTATTGAAAGAGATTTATAAGCAGAATAATTAGAGATGGGGGGAGGGGTTCAGATTTTGATGACTGAATTCTGAGGCTGGAAGTTAATGTATAGGTCCTATGAAAAGGCGGGGACCCCCTTCTGCCTCTCTGGGGGTTACCTCCCCATATTACACCCCATATTCAAGCACAAAGGATTCCCAACAGGGACGGCTCACTCCTCTGCACCATTACTTTGCCTCCCCCCAAGTCACCACATCATCCAGAGTCTCGCCAATTATTTTTTTTACATTAAAAATGACGGACAACCCCTCGTCAAAAGGCTGCGGGCGCCCTCCGGAACCCAGCAATGGGTCCAAGCGGCAAACCTCCCTCCAGTCCCCTTCACCTCAAGACTACCAGGGAAAATTCGGTTTTAGCTGTTAGAGGTGAGGTAACCGTCAGCCGAGACAACCAAACCACCTGTCTACAGTCCTTCAAGCGTGATGCACCGAAATACTACCGCAGACGGAAAAGAATGCTTTTTTTATGCTTCTTTTTCACCAGCTTACTGAAAACATCAAAGTAAGTGATTATTTAGTAAATACTTTAGAACTGAGTGTAGTTTAAGACCAGCTACTGATTTTCTCTTTTTAACACAGACTGGCTTCTCTTTGGGGAAAAAAGTTCAAATTTTAGCAACGAGAGGTTGCCGGGGGATGGTACAGGTGTAGCATCAAGCCGGACTTTAATAATTCAGTCACCTGGACGGTGCATCGGTGTTGGAATTGCTTCAGAGAGACACAAGCTGATGTTATTTCAATGACAATTGAGCGTGGCGAGTCGGTGGCTCTATCGGCAAGAGAAACACTGATACCACAGACTTGTGTGTTCCTAGATATACATACAGACTGTGAAGTAAGTTGTTTGCAACGTGTTTATGTGAACGGCTAAAGTGAAACTAGTCCTAAGCAGCTGTCGGGAGGAAAGTTCTATGAAACTGCAACAAATTAAGGAAAAAAGCGAATTAAATTAATCTACCTGTGTCTGTCAGACTTTGAAAGAGTTGGGATTTGGGGAGGAATTCTGCAGGTATGTTAATCTTGTGTTCGGAAAAATATAGAGCTGACACTACTTGGGTCCAAACAAGGCAAACCACGCATCTGGGACAGCCATTAGTAGATGGTGTCTTATCCCTATTTTAATATATAAACATCTCTGCTGGGTAGAGAGTATTTGCCAGTAAGAGTGTTGCTAAAATGTGACTAAAGCAGCCCCCTCTCCTATTTAAAACAGCACCTAAGAGCTTCACGGTCAGGGCACCTTTCATCTCAATATACTCCTTTTTAGGACTCTACATCTTCTAACAAAATACTTGGGTGCCACGCATCACCATATTATACCTTTATTTAAACAGGCTATGTTATATTATTAACATTATTGGATTTTAATCTAAATTAAATACTACATTTAAATTAAAATCCAATAGTTTGAAATTAGAGAAGCCATTTATGTAAGCGAACAGCTATATTTGTGCGACTCTTCCTCGTTACGAATTGGAGGATGCACAGCAAAGCATTACCGAACAGCATTACCTCACCATTTCTCACCTGGGCCTTGATTAAAGCTACTCAATTAAGCGCAGCGCGGAGCACCGTGCGTGTGCGGCCAAACGGGAGAAGGAACGCTGGGATTCAGCTGGCTGTCTCAACTGAAGGTGGCACGTCTTGGGTGTGTCACTAAGGTGACACTGCTCAGAGGAGGGCATCAGCTGCGCCGCGCTAATGGCACTCCCCGGTGCCTGGACTGGCTTTGTGTGGGTGGCTGCAGGGGGAAGCCGTCCCCTCCGCCTGCCCAGCAGTACGCACCACTCATGCACGTCGCCTCTATCCGTCTCTTCACTTTTTAGAAAGATGTATTACAAAGATCCAACCTAGCAAATTGCCTTGAACGCTTACTTGCACATGATTTTCATTTAAGAATGTGGCATAAACCCAGAAAACTGTGTAAATATTTGTTCTGATAACCAGAACTGATGTTACGTAGCCTAGATTCTACTTTAAAGCTGAACGTCTCATCACAGAAGCAAAATTTTGCTGGAGCCACAAAGTCCAACTACCAAGTTGTTCTTCCAAAGGTATTTCCCGCATTCCAAATGCGAAGTCCCTAGATAATACGGATCAAATACTTCCTCCTTCCTGTACGTTTTAATACTACACTGTCTACACTCTTCATAAAAATACCACCCAATAAAGCATACACTAGGACGTTAATTCTGTTGCGACAATAGCAGGATTTGGTAGCGGGATGTGAGAAAAACCCCCAACAATTCAGGCCAAATTCACAAGTGTCCCTAAAGGAAGAATGAAGAATGAGATTAAGCCTTTCCTCCATGAATGTAGGTCAAAGAAGGAGTAAAGCTCAAGCCAGATCTGTTAGACTTGGTCATCTTCCTACAACCGCCAGCAGATGTAAGAGGCATGGGAACATGCTAATATTGGCATACCGAACAGGCTAAACAAGTTCTTGAGCTCAATAGCCGATACGTGTTTTAGTAAAGGCAGAGAACACAACTCTGAAGTCATCTGATGGTCTAAAGGACCAAGACATCAGGAGCACAGATACTTCTGAAAGCTGCTTCAGATGGGCGTCTGTATCTGTTCTGTTCACCTAATTTCCACCATTCAGAAAATAAACTAGAGGCTACTGCTGGGCGTGTGTTGACCTGTAGTCTGACACCAGGACAAGACAGGCTGCAATCCTGGTTTTTTTTTTTTAAAAAGCAAACCCCAGCACCTTGTAAAGGATGGGGGTTTTATTATCTTTCACATTGCTGGCTAGCAGTTTGAAATTAACAGACCACATCCTTAAACAGTTAAAGGAAAAGAAAAAGGATAAAACTCCAAGCATGCTGCAACAGTGCTCAAAATCTTAAGAATACAATTTTAAGATGGCTTATGCTAAGAATGAAAGGAATTCCACAGATTTGAGACCATGAGATGGTCCTCTACTTCTTTTCTGGTGAAACTTTTCATGCAAGTGCAAGTTGCAGCTACCACCAGCTGCTCAAGACAGAATTTCTGTGAAGTAGTTCCGGAATAGGAGGAGCTGGTAAACTGGGGCTTTTTGGCAAGAAGGATCTGAGACCCTTCAGGGTTGCTATATAATCTGTAGCGCCCGGCCTGTTTGCCTGTCTCCCACCCACTGGGAGTTAACACTTAAATGTGAAACGTTTTCTGCAGCAAAGCAGGACACGAGATTGGAAACGGTCAAAATTCCATGATCCGAACAGTGAGGTGAATGACCCTAAATAGAAATGGAAATTAATCTTTCTGGAACTGAAAGAAATTAAAGATCACTAAGTTATTGAGGAAATGGGGAAAGCAGCAGACCTATGCAAGTGCTGCTCGGCCCAAGATGGTGCCTTCAGTGTGATACTATCTGACCCCATCTCTGATAAGCACTTTTATGGTTGCAAGACGATATATGAGGAGCTTTGCTCCAATTCAACATGCGCTTCATGGACTATTGATTTTGCTCGGAAGTGGGAGAGCACAAAGTTCACCCAGCAGCGCTGTTCTTTAAAGATCTGCCAAAGAACATCTCAACCTCCTGAAAACTGGTCCAGCACAGGCTGTCTCAGACCACCGCAGTTCGCCTTGTGATCTGCAGCTTCGGACACAAACACACAAACGTTTTGCTGGCAAACAGTGACTCAGACCCACAGAGCCATTACTGCAGGGAATGGCTGTAAACAAGCACCTCTTGCTTGTTTACTGATCGTTGTCACCTGGCTCATCAGTGCTTGACCCGGATTAAAAGAATTAACTAGTCGCAGAAAACTCCTCAGAGTTCCCCTATAATTTGACTTTCTGCAAGGTTTAACTGCCACAAGCAGTCCAGTGAGAAGCAGGAACTCAAATCGGTGGGTGCGCACCTACAGCGAGATCTCGGCCTCCCTTCCTGCTGACTGTATCAGTCACTGAATAGTCCCGAGAATCTTTTTCATCTGGACCTGCCAGCCTATTTTTAACTGTCTCATCTGCAGCCTCTAAGCACGATACAACAGAAGACGACCAGGAGCCCTCAAGAACCTCACTGGTTTGATCATTTTGTGCAAGAGTTAAGGCTCGGTCTTTTGAGTCTCTTCTCTAGCGTGGAACCCTTTTCCAGAACAGATGATGGGATCCTCGGCACCGGGGGAATCTGCTTACAAGAAGTCTGCCAACCAGCAGCAGCTTGCTGTGCATCAGCTGGACTGCTGATCACTTAACACCGTCCTTTTTACATCAAAACTCAGGGTTGTGCCATGGTCCATATATGCAATCAGACGATTTTATTTTTATCTGCTGATTTCCTCTCACCTTACACACACACACTGCATTTTGCCTCCTCTAACCGTAAGCTCTTCAGGGTGGGGGCACTTGCCAAGAGCTACAGGACTGCTGGGCTATTAAACTGTGTCATTTTAAGAATGGATGACTTCCTGAGTGCAATAATGGACACTTCCAGTTGTGTATAGTTTTTTTGTTGACTCCTGATTAAAAAATATTTAAATTACTAATTCTCACTAGTATCTGTGTCCGTCTACTCTGAAACCCTGAACAGCGAAGGCAGGAGAAGGGAGAGCTGACACACCACTGTTATTAGGAAGTATTCTTACAATTAAAACGCGTACAACATTTCCTCCAGCGTGGGGAGCGTTTTGGTCTTTACTGCCCTCCAAATCAGACGTAATGGGGGAAATGTAAATATGACCTCAATAACTGGTAGTTTTTACCAAACATGGGACAGAACGGACCAAAAGCTCTATTTGTAGTTACCCCATTTTCTAGAAAACCGGCTTTTATCCTTGCGGGGACCAGCTAGGCTGCCTGGCATACTTTGGGCTGAAATGGTTCCTTTCTCAAGATTAAGCAGCAGATCTGAAAGTACAGTGCTGTAGATGCCACGATTAAAACATTGCTCTCTCCCTCTGACACATGTGTCTCTGCACAGGGCTGTGGTGCTGTTTTCAGGAACTGTACCAAAGGTTTTGATTCTGAAAGCCACACTGTGCTGCTCAGCCCAGTTGTGAATTTTCAGGTTATCAAACTTAAAACTGAAAGGG
This sequence comes from Sula dactylatra, assembly GCA_013389905.1. Taxonomy (NCBI): domain Eukaryota; kingdom Metazoa; phylum Chordata; class Aves; order Suliformes; family Sulidae; genus Sula; species Sula dactylatra. Next base: position 69,071 of record WEKW01015911.1, read on the forward strand.
TTTGAAAGTATTTTCAAGTAGGATTTATCTTTAGCCACCACAGTGTATTGGATATTGCAGGAGGTGGTTGTTACGGACTCCAGGTTGTCACTGTTAATAATACATCGTTATTAATCAGATTTGAACAAACCCTCCAGTCAGTGTTTACCAGCTGGCAAACTGGACACAGAAAAGCCTGATTCAGGAAGGATTTGTTTTTACAGTTCAGGCCCTGCAAACTAAGGGTTTTGGAGTGTGTATGCCTTTCACAAGGTAAACGGGTTTGTAGTTGCAGCCTGAAGAACTCCACCTAAATTCCACAGATGTATCTGAGCAATTCCCAGTAATTTATTCTCCCAAATCCACCATCAGACCAGATTCCTAATGGAGATTAATGCTCGCACAATCAGATATGTCCATATGGATACCATGACATTGACAGTTCTCTGTGGTTTAACAGGCGAGTGCTGGCTAGAGATCCTTAAGGATGGGGGTAACTGAGAAATAAAGAGTTGATGGAACGTATTCTGTATTATTGTAAGTTCTGCCTATGCAATACCTTCTTTTTCCAGTGATATAGTTTTGATGAAAATAGTTACAAGATCCTCCGAAACGCTGTCAGGTTACTCTTACTTTAGATTTCTTTAAATATGCAGACAGGCAAACGCTTCATGCTCTCCCTGTTGCTAAACCCCATACACATGGTGTACGAGCACTGAGGCTGGTAGTGTGTAAAATCATCTTTTTAACGGATTTAGCTTCAGTCTTAACTTCTTTTCTTTTACTGAAAGCAAAGCCCTTCTTAGCCCAAAGAGCGGGACGGCTGCTTGGCTACAGACAAGAGCATCGAGCGAGGTGGTCATCATGAGAGGTTAAATTGCAGACTGCGGTTAACCTTGGCACACTGATAATCTCCAGGACCAAAATCAAGGTAACCTTGGAGGGAGCCAGGCAGAGAACTGAAATCAAACGTAGAAATCTTGCAACAGAGATGAAATAAACTTAGTACAATCCTGGTTTAAAAGTGACTGTGATAAAGGGTAGATAAAGAGCAAAAAGTAGGAACTTCGAGCAAAACACATGCAGAAAACTGTCCCTTCAATAAAATTGAGCATTTTCCTTAGAGCTGTGAGAGGGAGTGCCCAGTTGTTCCTGGTTTCTTAAGGCATCCACCCAGGGATCAGCACTGCACTGAAACTTGCATTGCATCCAAAGACAACCGTGCCATTTCCCTACAAAATCATCTCCCTGATTGTAATTAAATTTATTAAAATTTTTATCATGTCAAGCCCAAGCAAGTTATCTGCACTTCTCAAACAACTTTCTTTTAAACTTTCATAGGTGAATAAAAGTTTGACAATTCAACTTGAGCTCCGTTTGCTATAACTCACATTGTTATTTCTAAAAGATGGATACTCTGAGTCCTTCGTTACTTGTGATTCTCAAGGACTTGAGCGTGTATTTGTAAGACGCCAACAGAGCCTTACCATAAAGTTACGTTACAAGCGATCACGGGCACGCTGATGTAAAGCCAAAGGTCTGAGAAAGCACAGCCAGGTTCTCCTGATCTAAATAAAGTCTACTAGACCGACTGTGATTGGAGTACGCTGCATACTGAAAACCTCTGTATTTTCACGAGGATTACAAGAGTCTTGTACCATGTTTACTATAAGCATTTATTAGCATTGTTCCTTCTGGTAATAAGATGTTTATTATCGGCACATAAAAAATGCCAGTCTTTTCCCCTAACTCCCTGCTAATTCTAACTTCAGTTCTATGAAGCCACCTCTCTTCCCCCAACAGCACTGTACTAGGTCAGTTCCATAACCTGCTTTCCTGCTGAAAAGCAAGGCTTATAAATTAGATTCATTTCTAAATTTAGGATTGATGGGATCAGTCATTACTGGTCTTATTTCTTCAGGCAGATTTCAAGGGAAAGGTATTCATAAAGCGACTACCGCTTCTTGCTTAGAGTTTACCGAAGTCCTGAACTATACATCTCAGCACGCTCGTTTGCGTTAGTTGCTGAGACCACCTTCACAGAATTAGCAGAGAGCTTTTACTGCACGACCAAGATTAGGGGTTTTCTTCCAAAATAATCTTGTGTTTTAATAGTACTGCACAAATTGCATACGGAGTTTCCCCTAGTCTCGATGTTAGAAAATACAGGCTGTTCAAGAGGAACAAGAATCAGCTGAGGAAGAAGAGAAGAATGCTTGGATTTGGTAAGCTGTTCTCCAATCTGGAATCTGTCCTGGACAACGAAGCCAAACACTACTGAGCAAAGGCAGTGGGGGAGATTCCTCGCAGCCGTCAGATACTGCTACTAGTTACGTGCTGCTCCCAGTGCCCTGCCAAGAAACGGCCCTCGGGGAAAAAAAATCATCCCAGCCTTGTCCCCAAAAGCTGAAGCACCCTTGGTTTTGCTTTGAAGAGGAGGCTGGTCCTCCATCCCCACCGAGCAAGCCTTGCTCTGGGTCCGCAGGGCGCAGAGGCACATGCAACCAAGAGGGAGCAGAGAGAGTGCCACAGAACCGCATTCCAGGGTTTCAGTGCTCTAATGAATAATCAGATACTTGTTTAATAACTGCAAAAAAAGGACAGCCCAATTCTTATCATCAGGCCCTCTGGAGATTTGACATCCTTGGCATTGTATCCTAAGAGGAAGGAAATTTCTCACTTCCCTAGCTATTTCAGTTATATAAATCAATTGTTGAAGGATAGTTTAACTGGTCTGCGCGTAGGAACCAAGGCAGCTGTATTTGGGCTCAGATGGTCTTTGGAGATACTTATCTATAACTTAAAAATATAATACTTTGTAATTTATCAGTAATTATATTGCGTGTACATCGAAAAAATGGTGAAATCTAATAGCTAGAAAAAAACCTCCTTGATTATATACTGGCAGTCATGATGCCAAGTCTGTTACGTACTGGTAACAACAGGCTAAACCAAGAAAATATTCCTCAGCTGCGAAGGTATTTGAACAGGGCCCTTTGGACCCAAAGCCCAGATTTTGTCACCAAGTACTGATCATCCTCCGCTCATTTTCTCCAGCCTCCTTGGAACTTCCACGTCTTATCAGCTGGGCAAGTGGGTTCAGTTGCGTGAACTTCAACAACTTGTAAGAGACTATTAGTACGGGCAGTGGGTGAGAAGGTGAAGTTCTCTGGCAAAGAGAAGGCTGCTATGGGCTGCAAAAACAGCAATAAAAGAGCTGGAAAAAATCCCAGAAATACCTCTGGTAGCTCTGTGAGCGTAAGGCCACTGGTTTACCATGCCAGGATAAGGCCACTGGTTTACTGTGGGTATCGTTCTGATAATTCAGCTTGTCACTAACACCCCGATTATTCGCTTCCAGCAAGGAAAGGGTCCGTCCCAAGCCATGGAAGCTAAAGGGTGAACTGATGTCATGGCTGACATAAGGAACCTGTTGTAAAATGAAACTATGATAAAGACACAGCAACTCATACAGGTCCATGTGCCTGTTTCTAGGGAATTGTGTTTTCCATAGAGTATCCTTCACAACTAGTGTTAATTTGCTTATTTTGCAAATCTAGAAACCTATTTGATTAAAATAACCACTCAAGTGAAAAGGCGGGGAGGATTCAGTCATACAATAGTATTTCTTCTCCTCCTCCCCACCCTGACTTTTAAGCCTTCTCCTCTAACTCTGCTGAAGACCCAAAGAGCAGTATTTTCTCCGGTGATTAAGATGGGTCAATGGATTTGGTTGATGCGATTTATTTTACTTGGGTAAAAAATATTTATTATCCTATTCTGAAAGGAACTTATGGCATCTCCATACATAACCAACACGACAGGCAAGACCGCTGGCCTCTGGAGATACTCTCAGGTGCTCTTCAGCGGCCAGCCTGCCTGTACGTACATGGTAGGACAGCTCAAACGCCTTCAGCTGTCAGACCTGGGCTGGTAACCGCACCGGTAGGGATTCCAAAAACGTACACACCACCTTGCTCCAAAGAAAAGAGCGTTAGTCAGCAAAGGGACATTCTTATAGTGCGTCTTCTCTCATTGTTCTTTGGCTGCAACATCCATTGATATTTTTGGTTGCACACCAAAATTGTGAAACTAGATACTCTGAGTCAGCCCAGAGGTGCAGAGGAGATTGAAGGCCAGCGTTCTGCAAGGAATGGAGGACACAACCAACAGCCAGAATAGGCAAACGTTTCTCACACATCTTCCTGAGGAGTTTTCTTCCGAAGCAAGAATGCCATAGACAGGTATTTCAGACTATGGCAGCAGCCCGTGGATACTGCTCAGTTCCTCAAGCGGAAACGTGTATGGCAAGGGATGCAATTGGTCCAAAAGTTTTTAAAACTGGAATTTGGAATTCACTGCTCCAGTTCGTTCTGACCTGAGCAGTAAAAAAGCTCAGAGTCCTCATCCCACAGCACCATGCTACTACTAGCAGACATTTTAGGGTTGTCTCTCCTCTTCCCTCGGGGGTGCTGCTAAAAGCGTGGCTGTCACCCACTGAATACATCTCCACTATTACTTTTAAATTCCCTGCCTGCCTTTGGGGAGCTGTGACCACACACAAGCCTGTTTCTCCAGGGGCTCAGCGGACTCCCTAAATTCAAGCTGAAGATAGCGGGGCAGAAAGCAGTTCATCTCCCTTTGGCCTGAACAGCTGAACTCCTACCGAGACATTCGGTTCCACCTAAATCTAGCAACAGCCTTTTAGTTTTTGCTGCCATAAGGAGGTTAACGTCCAGCGGTTCTGCCTCTTACGTACAATCCTTGAAGCACTCGGTCTGTCCTGATGGAAACTGGATAATTAACTTTGGATGAAAGCTAACTCACATTCTTCACGTAGCTTTCAAAAGCAAAGCTAGTGTGTTTGTGTACCTTTTTAAACAAAATTTTGTTATTCGTAGTCTATAAGCAACGAGTTGGGGACAAGTTTCTTCCTGCAAGACCCTCTGAAATTGCTCATGGCAACAGGAAATTAAGATGTTTACAACAAAGCCAACTGGGAGACATGAAATAGCCTGCAGCATTTTGCTTGCTTCAGATAGTAGCCCACTGGACAGCAGAATTTAGGGACCACGGGTACACAGACGTAATTTCAGCTCTATTTGTGTGATACCATCATCTGTGTTACTCTCTGGAAGAGTCAGTCACTGTTTGAACAGTGTGCGCACTCAGGTTCATGTAAGACGTGTCATTAAACTCTTGAGAAAGTCTGGAAAGAAGAAGTCATCTGTACCATTGAAACTGAGATTAGAAGCAAAACTCAATCCAAAGCTTAAGACTGCCCACTAAAAATACATGTTTTCTTTCTTAAAACTTTGTGCTTGTTACAGTCATGAAAAATATTGAAGTATTTCACACAACTTTCTTAGCATTTAATACTGCTTTGTATTCAGCTGGTTCAAATAAATATTTGTACCACCAATTTCTAAGTTGTTTAGGAGTTATACTTAAGGGTCCTTTTCAGGTTAAAACAGAAAGAAAAGCGTTTTCTCCCCTTACGCTTTTTTCTTGTTTGGAATTTGCTGCTAAAATGCTGTGAAGAGTCAAATTCGTAAAGTTAGTTACTTCGAAACACTTAAATTGACAATATTCTTTTACCTACAGCAACTGCCACGGTGTACACAGCTCGTACACATACTCCCTTACGCTCTCTCTAGCTTTTCACCGCACTTATGACAAAGACGGGAAAAAAAGTGGAAGGTAGATAGAAAATTAATAATGAATTCAATTTTTAAGAAGCCCTCTAGATACGTTCTGTGAAACATGGCAGATAGCTGGGGGTGAGGAGAAGGTGGTAGACCACAGACAGGATATAACTTTATTTTGAATAGAGCTTGTCTTGCGTACAAACTAAATCCCCCCCCCAAAGTAGTACAGAGATAAAAACGCTGCCAGGAAAAGAAAGCGATCGAGGCAAACGCAACAGTGGTGTTTTCAAATTTGTGAAAATGAGCCTGGTTCTCAATCTTTGCGCACATAACCTCCACACATCTAGGCACAGGGGTATAAGGACTCCTCTTTGGCATCAGCCCACAAAACACCTCCATCTTAAGTCCTGTCGTGAATTCAACCCATCTGGCACTCTCCAGCAAGCAACCAGTTTTTTTGTTCCTGCTTAGCAGGTCCCCTCCGTAAGTGGCCTCACCCTGCCTGCATAAACCCTTTCTTCCCGGGGACGCCTCATCCACGGCAGCCCCTCGATTTTTGCTGCCCCGTGACGGAACTTTGTTCCTTTCTGGAGTACCACTTTCTCTTGCAGTGGGACGGTCTTGTTCCCCCCGAAGCACGCGCCACTGAGGCTTCTCTCAGGAGTCCTGGTACCTTCATTACCAAAAAAGCTGCCCTCCCTTCCTAGCAGCACCCTTCCCTCTCCCGCCGCCGGCCTCTCCCCCGCCGTGCCCCCTTCCCTGCCTGCTCCGGGGCCGGCTACACCCAGCCCGGCCCGGTGGCCCCAAGTTCTTTCCCGGATGACCCATCTTTAGCATCGGTAGTTCCCTCCCCTCCCCCACTTCCCCTCCCC
>WEKW01015917.1:8509-28509 GCA_013389905.1 Sula dactylatra
CCGGGTGGCTGAGGGGGCCGGGCGGCGGCGGCTCCCCGGGGCGGCCCCCGGCCTTGCGGCCCCCGTTTGTGCCGGTTTAGGCACTTCCAAAGTAGGTCCTGGCTGCTCGCGGGGCCGTTTCCCTTGAAGTGGGCATCTCCCCCTCAGCCCTTCTTTAATTTGATTTAAGACAAAAAGGAGGTCAGAGTAAGAGGGGAGGCTCAAATCCCCGACCGAAACGCTTGAATTGGAACAACACAAAAGCACTTGAGGCCGTATTTCAGTGTGTGCCGCCCACGGAGGAGTTTTCATTCAATGGGTGAGATGTGGCTGGTCGGGTGTAGGAACCTCTACGTCGCCTGTGAGCAGGCGGGAAAGATACGTGTTAATATCGGTTAAGTACCTGTCAGTATCAGTAAAGTTCTGAAGTATCACATCCTTAATTCATTTTCACCTGAAGACAGTGTGTTGAAAGCAATGATTGATGTAGAAAGCGCATCGCTTTCGGTTCTTGTAAACAATTTTCTTAATACGTAGTGTTTCCTTAATTTAATTTTCCAGATCTCAGCTTACGATAAATACTGCAATTGTTTACATGCACAGGTTTTATATGCATCATTCCTTCACAAAATTTAATCGAAATGTAAGTATGACTTTATAGGTGGTAATTATATGCCCGTAATTTTGGCAGTCTGACTGACAGCTGTTATATTCCTCTGCTGGATTGTAAAGTTTGGTCTGTTTACAGGAATCCTAGTGTCCTATCAGCGATTTAGAAGCAATAACGATTTTTCTTTTCAACTTTGAATCATTTTAATTAGCGGCACTTAGGTTTTATCTTCTGCCGTGGAAATAAAAAAATAGGCACCATCAGCAAATACATTTCAGATGAGCAAAGGATGCATTTAGATGTCTCAAATCTGGCTGGTGTTTATGTGCTATAGTTTGAAAGGCTGATGTGTAGGAGCACACATTTTTCTTAATGAAGTCAGTGGTAGTGCTAGCATGGTGCGTCTGACAATTAGAATATGGCTCTGCGTGTATCCATATGGATTTTGTATCTGTTCTTAAAAAACAGTGTAAATTCATTTAACTAGTCTAGTCTTAAGTAGCTTGATGATAAGTCATAATAGACACGAAAAATCTTTAAATCTGATGAGAAAATGCTGGCTCTCTAGTTTCAAGTAATGAACTGAGTATGCTGAATCTGAATACAAAATATGTTATGAAGAACTGAATTCTTCTGTAAAAATGCTCCCTGTAATTGAGTGATTTTCTCACACATAAGGAACTGGAGATCCCAACCTGGAAATTTTAATGGATGCAACAGTTAGAAAAACACTAATATTCCAGGTATTTTTGTGTTTAAAAAAAATACTTTGCATCAATATCTTATCCCAGCTTTTCAAGAACAGTTAATAATGGTGGTGGTGTATCAATAATTGGCAAGGATGAGTTTCCTCAGATCTCAGCTCTTCATGATAAAATAAACAGATTGAGACTGTGACAGAGGTTACAGTCTAGACCAGAGCAAGCCTTGGTCTGCCAAGGGGCAGAATCTCGCAAACCTTGCACTGTCTGAAATTTCGGCTTCAGTTGGGATGGGTAGAAGTGTGTTACAGTGATGGCCAACTCTTTTGTCAGGCATGAATTTGTTTATCATGGCTGGCTATGCAAATGGGCATCTCATGTGGTGTTCCGGTAGGAAATACCTGTTAGTTTCTAGGTACATTTCAGAAATACTTTAATGACTTTTGTGCAAAATCTGAGCTAAGTTCAAACTTGCAGCACGCTTGTTACCAAAACTGCTGTCTTACAGGTCCGTATGCAATAAAAGCTTAAGTATTTTAAGTACAACCTGACCTAAGTATGCATAAGCCTGAAACACTTTAACAGGAAGAAATACATAATGCAGTGTTTGTTTGTGTAGTGTTAGAGAGCTACGTATTCAATGAATATACATATAAATCAAAATGTACTTTCTTAAAACAGGTTTCTAGTTTTAGAGTAAGAATAGCGCACGTGAGAATCAAGTCCCAGCAAGCTTTGTGGTGGAATATGCCCTTTGAAAGGGTTTCTGTAATACATCAAGTGAAGGCAATAAAACAGTTGTTCCATCTTTCTCCCCTCGGTGTACCTGCCCCTGTAGCAGTAACCTGTAGCCAGTGGAAGAGCAGCTGGTGAGGTATCCAGAGTTTTCTGTGACTGCGGATTGTCTGTGGACTTGATAAACTGGGCAGAGCTGCTTGGAATGGAGAAGTCACTCTGTAGAGCTGCTGTAGCCAGGGCTTGTGTTTAGTACATCACTTGCTGGATTAGTGTTTGTACTGTCATCTGGTAATCTAGGATAGGTAGCAAGAAGCTGTTTAGCTGCTGTGTTAGGGTTTTCACCAGACACTGGAAAATGCCAGTCACTTAGAACTGGAAGCACAGTAGTGTTTGGATATATAGTGCCCTTGTTATGAGAACTATGCCTTAAGTTATATTCATAAATCTTAAAATTCATAGGTAAGCTATGTAAAGGCTGAATGCCATGGAAACTGCAACTATTCCAGGAGGGGAAAGTGTATTGTTCAACTAATTCACAGGTAATAGTATTCAAATGCAAGATAAAGGCAAGTGTGCTGCAAGTTGCCACTCGGTAATATTGATTCCTGCTGAATCACTTTCTGTAGTTCTTAATGAGTGTAAGACCAGGCAGCAGCTTTGTGTGCTTACCGATGGGCAAACACATTTTCTTACTTATTTTCCTATAGGGTAAAGGTGGTGGTGTCCAAATGAATGTGAGTCACTTCTAAAATACTCCCAAACCATCTGGCAGGCTCTCTGTAGAGCAAGCAAAAGCCAAGGACTGTAATAAATACTTAATCTCAAATCTCCAGAGTACTTGGCAAGCTAAAAAAATGTAACAATATTTATCCACTGCAAGAAACTAACCCTTAGAAATGAAATAGTAAGGTAGTAGCAGTCTTGAAACTAAGACCTAGCTAAAATTTTCTATGGTATGTGGAGTATATCTCTAATATTTCTTTGCTGTGTGCATGTAGTGATGTTTAGCCATGGCAAGAAGGAATCTGAAGGCTGGGGCTAGATAATTAGATGGCCATTAGTCAGAATGCCTTATGATCTCCAGCTGAAGAAAATGTAGCCTTTGTTTTCTTGCTTTATTGGTAGGTTGATGTTTTTAGTCAAGTAATAAACACTTGTGTATTTATCACCATGTATAACTGTGGGGTTATACAAATACACATGAATGTCTTACGTGTAAGTCACATGCACTTAATTGCTAATAAACAGGTCTTCTAGTGGAAGCTCATTTACTGAATAGCTGTTGTCTTCATTCTTCCCCCCCAACTTCAGTAGAAGTTACTGCTAAACAATTTGACAGGCTTTCAAGATTTTGAGTCAACTGTGAACAGGAAACAGATTTCCCAACAGTGTCCTCAATCTGTAGAGCCGCAGGGGTGGCACATACCAGTTAATGTAGTCTTCGTTCATTTTGAATGTATTGCATTTACTGCTCTAATGACCAAATATCCCTATTTTTGTAAAGTTACTGTGGGCTAGCAAGTAACTTTTGAATTGCTGTGGATTATTTATGATGTACGTACATTTAGGTGCAAAGAAGAACATGTCGAGGTTTTGATGTTGCAATCAAAGCAGGTTAAGACCTTGCAAGGTTGCTGTGCCCCAGTAACAGGGTGGAAACTTGCTTTACCAATTCTGGTAAGCAGAATGGGGTGCCCTGACTACTAATTTTCCCTAGCCGTGGAAATGACGTTTCAGGAACTACTGTGAATCTCCTCAGCAGCAGTACAAATTATTCCTTCTACATTACTGTTTACCAGGGCATGGTAACTTTGGTTTGCTGAGTATAAAGTTAGTCAGTGCTAATATCAGGGTGGGGAGGGAGCTTGCTGGCTTTTTATAGGAAATAACTAGCCTGACTGTTACACTTCAAAATATCTTGAAAATTAAAATTCTTCTGGAAACACCATTTCTGAAATATGTGGTGTGTTTGATATTACTGTACAGCAAATACCACTTTTAGAGGCTTATTCTTCAGTACACGGTGATTTGAAGAACAGAGAAGGGGGGAAAATCGTTGGGATGGTGGAAATGAGGGGTAAGGAATCTGAATGGTAGCTGTATTTTTAGATATAATCCTTAAATGCCACGTGGCATACCAAACAACCAGTCGGAAATACACTTGATGATGTCAAGGGGGTTTTTGTGTGACATGCACGGTGGAACTTAGTACTAAGTGCCTAAGAAGGCTGCAGGAGGAATTTATTCCCTGAGGTGCAAGATAGGTGAGTTGTGTGCTGCGTTTTTTTTCCCATCCCTTTGTGTTCCCTTCCCGTCTCTTGTCCCCTGTCCAAATCGCAGTATTCAACAGTTGCCTTTGCAGTTATGCGAAGTTCTTAAAACTTTCATAATATGCACCAAGCTTTAGTGAGGCTGTTCTGGGCACTTCTGTTCTAATCTTGCAGTTTATCGTATCTGCTGGTTTTATGCAATGGGAGCTCCTGGTTATGATAAAAAAAACCAAGCAAACTTGCAACTCTGTGGTTGTACTTGAAACACCTCTGTCATAGACTGGAACTGCTTTATGTCTTAAGCTAATTTGTATCAAGTCTAAAAACATACTAATGTTGGCATTGAAAGGGAGAGGGAGTTCTCAGAAAACTATGTGCATGCTGCAGATGTATTCTGAGGCTATCCCAAATGCCTTCATTGTAGCAACACTGTATTTGCAATATGTCTTGTACTTTTTAAGTGAAGAAGGACTTGTACCACGTTTACCAATAAAACTTGCTGTATAATGCTCTTGGACTGTCATAATAAGGCTCTTAGGTTTGGGTTTTTCTATTTCAGTGGGACTTGGTTTCTGAGATTCTCAGCTATTACAAAAATGGGATTTAATTTCATAAATCACATGTTCTTGTCAAGATATTTCTCAGAGTCTTAAAGTATTTTGGGTACAGTGTAGATAACTTCTTTAAATTATTTAGTTTCTTTTATGTCAAATGAAGATGTTTATATATAGGAAGCTTACACCTTTGTCAAGCCTGTGTCCTTAATTTTGCTTTTTTGTCGTTGTTTGCTTTTTCTGCCGTTTTTGAGAACTGGAGATGAATGAAAGCATTTGAGTAACTTTGCCAGTTGTACACTTAGCAGGGTGTGTTGTCTTCACTGAAGGCTATGTGTGCCAGGTCTGAATTTTTATTAGGCTGACTATTTTCCTGAATAAATACCAAGGGAGACAAAAATACTGACCTGTTCTAAACTGGGAACGGGAACCCTGGTCCTAGACAAGACAAAGACCTGAAATTCTTTGGCCAGAGGCCAACACTTCTTTTTTTTTTTTTTTATTAAGGAAGTAGAGATTGGGGTGTACATAGATTTCTGATGAACGAGAGTTAAATGCCACTTAATCAGTTTGACGTAAATCAGCCTCCAGAACTGTTTTATGTAAGGTCTTGAGGATCAGGAATTGTGTGGAGACTTCTTGGCCAGAACCGATCTGTTTCAGTACATTAGAAGATGTCCTAAAGTCAGCCTGATGAAGAAGGTGCTTTTTTTGGAGTGAAGTAAAACTTCAGTGCAGTCAGACATAGAATAATAGTGAGCAAAATTTGCTGATGATTTAATTGTGCCGTTATTGGTGACTTGGTTCGAAGAATGTCTCTGAAGTGTAAATATTTTCAGTCACAGTAATTGTTGAAAATTGGTTTTTCAGAAAGATAAATTGTGAAAATTCCATCTATGTGTAACTATACCCACAAACTATGTAGAAAGAGACCTTGTGTTAGGCTATGTTTGAATTAAACTTGCACACAAAGCTAGAAAAGCTGTCAGGTCTGAGTGCGGGTACTTGGGGACAAGCATGTGACGCTTGGTGGGGATGGTAAGGCTAGAGAGAGGGGGAGAATAGCAGGGAGCAACAGTTCATTGCTCACAGTGCAGTTGATTTTTTTGTTCTTCAGCCTAGCAGTAAGGCACTGCTACAGGTTACTGACTGAATATCTGTTTGGTTTGTTTTAGATTTAAAAAAAGGGGGGGAAACTCTGTGGTCCTGGGGGTTGGAAAGGGTCTTTATCTAGTTTCTGTTAAAGTTTCTTCCCATCATCCATTCTGTTTCTGATTCCATACAATTCATGACTTAACTTTCCTTCCTCAGTGACTTCACTATGTTGAGTTTTAGTTTTCAGTCCATGATGGTCAACCTCATTGTATCCTTTTTTCCTAAGTAAAAAAAAAAAAAAAAAATTTGAACCAGTTCTGGTCTCTCTGGTGTCCTCATTAATACCTCCTCATATCTGACCAATGTCTTGGTATCAAACTTGTTTCTTTATAACTCTGATTCTTAACGTTCCCAATTTTTTTCTTCTCTGTCATTCATGTTTCTGCTAATCTGTTTTTTCCCAGAAGCTCAGATTACGTCTGAGAACGTTATCCTTCCTCTTAGGCTGGCCCTGGTGTAGAAGGCGTTAACCTCAGACACCTTCCTCAGTCATGCCTGCCCTAAATCACTGCAGTGCACTGGGCTTGTATGGATGAAGCAACTGTAAATGAGAGAGATTTGCCTTGGTTCTTGCATTACTGGGCTGGAGCACAGTGGTCTGTAAGATCTTTATATGGCATGCATATGCTGGGTTATATATGTGTGTGCTACTGTACATCTGGCACTTCAATGCTGTAGATGCTCTAGCTTTCTGAACTCCAGGAAGTCTTTCTGTCATATTTAGTGTTCAAAAAGTTTATCTCCCAGCACAGGTGAGACGTATTTGAAGTAGTATCTTCCTAGCAAAGGGAATGTCTTCCGGAATTTCAAAACATTGCTTCAAGCAATGTGGATAGGAACTTTTCAAAAATCATCGAAGTCTTAAATGACAGTGTTAATACAGTCTTTCTCAGCCACATCTGACTTCAGGTTTTTATTTCATTCATTTGTAAGGCTCAAGTTACAAGCTTCTTATAAAGAAAGCAGGTTTTTTTGTCTCTGTTGTGGAAGAATTTGCTCCCTGTGGCTTGTTTTGGGTGGTTTGGGTTTTTTAGAATACTAGATTTCTTCATGGCACATTTCTATGCATCACCTTCCCAGTGTGTCAGTTTTCCTTGAGTCTGCCAACCTAAGAGTTTTACTTAAGATCCAAGTGGACCTTTCATAGTGATTGAAAGAGGCACAAAGTACTCCCTCAATAGATTTGAAAGGTCTTGAAATGTAATGGGTAATCACTTAAATATTCAATTCCAATTAGTTTGTTGCAGTTTTTACTATATTGCCAATTTTCATACCAAATGTTTTATTTTGGCATAACAAAGGGCTATGTGCTAACCAAAAAACCACCTCCCTTTAGGGGGAACTGTGGCTGTCATTCATTTCATTCAGTCTGTTTCTGCTTGGGCATTGAATGAGAAATCCAATACCTGCACTGCTTCCATCATGCATTAATTAAACATTCAACTAGCAGCTATTTCAGTCTCTCTGAATAAATGTTTTATACTGGCTTAATCTTAACCAATTTAATCTGCTGATGTCTACATGAAGATTTCTGCTGCCATTTTAATTTGTTTGACAAGGCCAACATTGCATATGAAGAGGACCCTGATTCTTCTAAGTCATTTATGGTCTGTATATAGATAGGTCAGCCATTCTAGCTGATAACGAGGCATCAAAACTCTTATTTCATAGCTAACTCCTAGGTGGTACTGAACAACTGCGAACGGGTGCTTTGCTGCCGGCTTATGACACCTAGAGTCTTAAATAAAATTTCATCTTTAAACGTAATTTGTAGTCTTTACTAACATTTGATGCAACTGCTGTTTTGTGAATACTTGTGCTTTGTTCACCAGATACTGCTGGGTATACAGAAAAGTTTCAAAGAGTCAGCTTTTATGTATACAACCTGTTTTATATAACAAGCTGTTTTCCTTAAAGTTCTCTGCAAAGTTTCGTGCTTTTTAGGAGAATCAAATGCTAGCAGAACTTCTGAGCAGCTGTTTTGACTTTTACTGAAAAGATGGTGTAATGGCTCACTACTGTGCAAGAAATCGGATGAACTTTCTCACGAAGTATATTTAACTTGAAAGAGCCTGTTCTAGTGCGACTAAATCTTCTGGACCAAATCTATTCTTTTTGTGTCAAAGTAGAATTAGCTTGACCTCAGACGTCTTACAAATGCATTTATGTTACTCCTTCCCTATGCTGCTGAGAGGATTTACATCAGTTATAAAATAAAACATGACTAGTTATTTTTGTTGCCCTGCATGGTTTCAGAACTTTTTAAAAAAAAAAAATAAACCAACTTCTTAAACCTTTTCTAATTAGTAGTTTAGACACTCCATAAAAATCGAAGTCCTGCTTTTAAAAATGTTAAAAAATACATGTATGTTTTTCTTCTTCAGATAATATCTCCTACGGCATTGTTTTTGGCTGCAAAAGTGGAAGAACAGCCACGGAAACTCGAACATGTTATTAAAGTAGCACATGCCTGTCTTCATCCTCAAGAGCCACAACTGGATACAAAGAGTGATGTAGGTGGAAGTCGTGGTTTTAAGGATAATCAGATGACACTTCGTCTAATGATCTCTTACATTGTCTTGACTGGATTATTGCTGTCTGCAAACTAGAAAAAAACTTACGTTTTTACATCATTTAAATCTTTTGTATTACTTAATATAACTTATTAAAGACTCAAATATTTGTGTGATGAAGAGATTGTTCCATCTTGAACCTGCATCATTTTTAAGACTTCTGCATGCAGAGTAGAAGACTAGACTAGGCGTCCATAAGTTACACGGTTTGTGCAGAGAGGAGTTCAGGACACTGTGTGTGTTTTCTTCAACCAGAGGCTCACTGTGCACTGTTGTTTACATTCTGTTTTAAAGGATGCATTACAGCTGGCAGCTGCTGCCTCTGCTATACATTGGCCTTCCTTTTATTTGTCAAAGTCTGTACAGCTTCCACCTACTTTATAGTTTGCATTTTCTTTCCTGAGATGAGTCTTCCTGAAACCAAACATATGAGGAAGTATGGTGGAATAGCACCAGACTCGTTCAGCTTGAAGATCAGGCTGAGCTAGTTATACCCTGCTGGACCTCAGCTGACGTACAAAACTGAGTACCTTTGCTGTGCTCCCAGTTCTTGGAATGACGTGTGGAGGTGTTTGTATATATATATATACACATATCTATATATCTCTATGTGCTTGAGCCCACAAGCTTAAGCTAGCTTAACACAGGCCAACTGAGTATCTCCAGCTGTATTTTAAAGTACCTGTAAAATGGATTACCTGCCTACAGATATTTGAGTTGGTTTGCACTGGTAAGCCTTTGTCATTCTTATAGCATGCCCCCCTCCCAAAAATGCTTTGCTAGAGTAGATTGAGAGATCCAAACTAAGTAAATCTTACTGTGAAAGATGGTTAGGCTGGTATAACTGAATTTGCACTAACACTTATACTGGCAGAAGAAAGTATTACCAGAGTGACGTGTTCTGAGTTGTCAGTTCTTACTGGCTTGGGTAATGGTCTTAACTTGCGTTGCTAGTACCAGTATTGAAATAGGAAGCGTACGATTAAAATTTTGAGACAATAGATAGCTACATCTTGACCTGTTTGCTTATTTGTTTCAGGCATACCTTCAGCAAGCCCAAGAGCTGGTTATACTTGAAACAATAATGCTTCAAACTTTAGGTATGTCTTTCTAAATATCTCCTGTGCAGCCAGCCTACCATGAAGGAGTAATGGGACCCAAGTAACTGGATTTTTGATGTGCTGTTGGTACACTAGAATTTTACTGTTTTTGTATACAACTTCTGACCTGTGAATTTAGTCTCGTATTAGCAGTTCTGTGTGTTCACTTTGGAGGAAAAAAAAGGCATATCTATACCTGTGAAACAGATGTTTCTGACAGTTTGAGGTAGAAATGTGTACCTTTCCAAATAGATTTTACCCCAAAGTAGTAACTACATTGATATTTCTTCATGGAAACTAACAAGTTAAACTGTGTATGTGTTCTGAAGCAGTTGGGAAGAGCTTTATACCAAGTGCTTTTCCCCATTTTGCCTTTCAATAGAAGAACATTCTGTGTTTCAACAGGGTTACTATCTCTGGACATCACGAGTGGTAGTGTAACCATTTAATGGATTCAGGTGATGCCAAAATTTGAAACGGAGTGTTCTGATAAGAAACCATTCTGACTTTAAAGTGTCACAGAGACAATTGCAGCTAGCAGGCCTGAGAACACTGACTTACTCAGATATTCTTAAATACCACTTTGAGTATACTGTTTAAAAAAAAAAGTTAACAGTAGTGACCTAATTCTTAAAATGGTGCTATAAACAAAGAAAGGATTCTTAAGTCACTGACCTACAAATTGACTTAATGTGTAATTTTGTAGATGCAACATGTTCGTGTCCCAGAAATCAATGAATAAAGTGCACGTACATACGTGTGTATTTCAGTGTGTCTGTAATATAGCTTTTGCTGACTTACTGATGTAATAAAAACTGTTCAGATATATTCAACTTTAAAAATACAGTAACTTCTGAAGTAAATAAATACTTTTAGGACTTGAGATTACTGAAGGAATGTTTTACTAATTGATCTTGAAGTGGCTATACCATCTACTGTTCAAAAGTATGAAAAGGAGCGGAATAAAAGGCAGTTAAATAGTGTTACTTGACCTCCGGTGCAAATGTTTAGCAAGCGTTTTAGGTCTGTGGGGAAAGGAAAGGGGCTGGGGGGGTTTTATTTAACAGATGGAAATGTATGGTTCTAAAATGTATTCTTAACTCTTCAGGTTTTGAGATTACCATTGAACATCCGCACACAGATGTTGTGAAATGTACGCAGTTAGTGAGAGGTCAGTGACTTTTAACCGCTTCTGTAAGTCCTTTTTTACCTTTCTAGTAAAATTTGACAGTGATGTTATTTGTCTAATAGTTGATTTAAAGCTAATTACCAAAAGCTTGATCTTAACTTTTAGAGTTTGATAGAGTCCAGTTCTCTGTCCTTCAACATTTTTTTGCTTGCTTATTACCTTTGATTTTAATAATGTCTGTTCCATGTTTTCTTAAACAACAGAAGCAGTTAGTAGTTGAAAACTGAATAGCCAAAGACTTAGTATTATTCTGGGTTGATCGTTTTCACTCTGAAATAGTTCTGCCGAGTAAAGTTTAGTCTGCATATTGGTTGGTGGCTAATGCTGGCTATCTACCTAACAGGTCTTTTTAGGTAATGAACTGAGGGATAAAGAGAGCGCATAGCAGGTCTGCTACCACATGCAACTACTTCACTATGTGACTAATTCTTTTTTTGGAGCAGGGTGTACTTGTTTTGGATGGTAGCATAAAACCTTGAACCTTTTGTTCAACGATTGTATCCTCTAACTTGTGTGCAGCTTGTTAATGTGACTCAAGCTGGAAACCTGGTTTGTTCTTGAGTATTTTTTGTTGAGTTTTGGCACATCTTCTTTAATTCTTACATTGGTTTCCTTTGGAGCTTTAAAAGAAGAAAAAATCTTCTCATAAGATGGAGGATGAAAAAATTAGGAAACAGTTATAGAAGCACCTAAAACAAGCTTTTCACTTTAATTATGTTCCTCAATTAAAAAGTGTTTGGAAATGATTAGACCATGGTGGTTAGTCTTTAGTCATTAGCTGTTGTTACACTGAAAAATGCATAGTTAAGTGCTTTAAAAATCTTTGGGTTTCTTTCCCCTATAAAATATAGGAAAGTTAGGTGCAACTTAATCATGTTGACTAGATCTGTTTTGTAGTGACTCTAGAATTGAAGTTGTTCTTTGAAGGGAAAGTATCTCTCCTTTTTCCTTTTAAAGTAGCTTACTGGTGTAGTGTCTTCAGAGTTTGATTCTGAGTATGACTGGTGCTGTGTGTAACTTATTTCCACATAAAGTAGCTTTATTGCTTTTCTCGCTATAAGATAATGATTCCTTGCTTTCTGTCCAGATTTGGTTGTGACTCAGTGCATAACTCTAATTGCACCTGACACCTCAATAGCTTGCATCAGTAGCTCTATAGAGTTTTGCTTTGGATTTTCTTAGCTGTTGGCCAATATAACCGTGAGCACGTATGTCACCATTTTGTGTGAGCCCTGGCACTTCTGCTTAGTGTTTGGGGCTGTGGAGAGGGGTGGCAGGCAGTATTGTAGCTGCATCAGGATTTCCACGTTAGCAATTGTATTTGACTTGAGCCTACAAGAAGAAAGGCATGCTGCTATGCAAGCTTTATTTCCTTTAGTCAAGGGTAGATACCGCACTAAGACAGTTCAGCTTTTTCCTGTGTGTTTTGTGTGCTACTTCTGTGTACTGACAAAATTCATACATTGAAGGTACATGCTACTTTTTTAAATTTGATGTTTTAAAGCTAGTATTGAACATCAGCACAGTTTAACAAAATACTTAGAATACAAAATTATACCAAGTCTTGAAATCTGAAAACTCCAGTGAGGGCTGAAAATCAGCGTACCTCAGGGACTGGTACAAAGTGAATGTAATACATCTGATGCTTGAAAACCTACTCACTGGAGTAGGTGTGTTCCTTAGTATGCCTGTATGCAAATGACATTCTTGTCAGCGTATGCCCCTCCTAGGGGTGGTATAGGCTGTGAACACAAGGTTTGAGTACTTCATATTAAAGAAAACCAACCAACCAAACAAACCCAAATTAATCCGTAAATTAAAAAAAAAAAACATTGAGCATGAATCTATAGTCATGCATGCAAGTCAAGCAAGTAGAGAATAATTGCCGTGGAACATTAGTCTTATGTAATGATTGAATGAAGGGATGGGCTTTTGGGCCGAGTAGTACATGCTCAAAGATGCAGCGGTATGATTTTAGTTCTCTCTTCACATTTATTTATTGGACAGTGTGTTGTTTTAATGTGAATAGGTGCAACACTTAAATTGTGAAAGCCTCAGGACTTGATATCTATCTGACTTGCTAGTGTTAAGCCTTTAGCACTAAAGGGATTGACTGAGAAGTCGAGAGAAATGCAAGGTTGCTGCATCCAGTTCTGGTTTCATGTCGTCTCGGACAAAAAGTGCTATTTCAGAAGGCAAAGAGATACCTTTTTCATTAAAGGTCATTAACTTATCCAAGACTTATGATTAAAACCTTCAACTGTATGTTTGGGGGAGAATGAAGAGAGAAATATGATGTGGCTGACTATTTAAGTACTAAAAGAGAAGTTAGCTGAGGTATGCAAGTGTACTTAAGATTTTGGCTTAGCATGTGTGCACTGAATTGCTGTGTGGTGAGAAGATGCCCTGGTCCCTCAAACTTTTGTTGGCTAAACTTAATTAAGTGGTTAAGACAATGGCTGATTCTGTGTATCTCTTTTTGTTGTCTTGCATCCAGGGTAATGTGCTTTATGCTGTCATTGTTACCTGTATTAACCTGTAAGCTACCCCCTTGAAAAACAAAATGAAAAAAACCCCTCAGGTTCTGTTGATGATGCTCAAAAGATTCAGCGAAGTCCTTTGTCAGAAGACTGTCTAGTCTAGTAGTCGCATACCAGCATCAATTGCTCGAAGCCAAAGCTGAACTAGTAAGTGAGAATTGGTGCAAATAAATGTAATTGCCTCAACATACAACTAAAGCAAAAGTTGAATTCTTCATCCCTAAGATTGAAAGCCTTTCTGAACGTAATATTTGACAATACAGATCATTGTAGATAAGGGGCGACTGGATAGATACATAATGACTTATGATGTTCAGGCATAGGGTATCTAATTATTCCTTCTGGTTTTCAAAGATTCGTAGGTTCATGAAATTGTTCCATCTTTACAGTTTGGTCAGTATAGTAGACAAGGAAAATGGTGTAGGCTCAGTCTTTTTTCTGCACCGTTCTTCCTCAGTGTCAAGAGACTGAGAAGAGGAGACAGGACCATCGTTCCTTAGGATCCCACAGGTCCTCTAAGGAATCTGGAGGCAGTGGATCTGTGAAGGCCTGTCAGCAAGCTTCAGTGCCCATTCCAAGGATGCTGCAGTAATAAAGGGAGAAGAAAAGAAAAAAGAAAGAAACACCACCAAAAACTGTTCCTGGTGTCAAACTACATTACTGGCTTGAACGCTAGTTGAATGACCAGCAGTGAAACTGCCCTAGTGCCGAGACCGTAAATTCATGACGTGGTCCTCTTAAGCTCTGGTGCAAAGTCAGTCTGTTCCCAGCCTGCTTCTGGTGGAACTTGAAGGGGAGGAATCTTTATCCTCATCTCCATCTTGTGAAGTCTTCAGTCATTCCTTTTTCTGTGTTGGTACACAACCTTCTTTTGGAGCTCAGGATTGGATCCCAAGGATTTCTAGGATTGTTCTCGCTACTCTACGGGTTATCAGGTATCTTGACCAGCCACGATCCTTACTAATCGTGTGGAAATTGCACTGTCAGATTCTTCAAACATACTGTAGTATCTGTGTGCACAGTTGCCGTTGGTTAAATTGGGCCAGTAAAGACATGGCAGCAGAAGAGGAGATGAATCTGAGTCTGCTTTTTCAGGGGGTGTTCAGATGAGGAAAATTTAAATCTTGGTATACGAAGTGGTGTGGAAAGACCTTAAACACCAGCTGTACTCCAGCACTGCTACAGGCAGTTTTCATGTTCTGAACTTTCACCTCAGGCTTTTACAGGCCTGTTCCCAAGGTTTAAATACTTTCAAGAACGTAAAGCCACCAGGACTGCTCAGCCCTGAATGCCTACAGCATGGCCTCCTCCAGCCCTTTCCAGATAGAATGGGCATCCACCAGCATAACTCCATTCAAAGCCTGTGCCTTTTTTCCTTTCGCCCAGGAGGACTTCAGCAAGCTTTCTCTCTTCTGATGTTGACTGGCTTATCTGCGGCCTCCTCTTTCTGGGGCATGCTCATGTATGTTGTCAGGGTCCTAGGCATGGCTAGCTACCACCCTCCTAAGGGCTACTTGGCAGTCATGTTTTCAGGATTATCTCAAGATCCAAGATAACCTAGTGTTGAAGAAAAGACTCAGATATCTTGGAATTGCAACTGGTTGAATTGTGTGGCTGTGCCCAATAAAAAGCATTTTGGTTTCCATTTGGGAATTTCTTGGAGACAGTAGCCTTTTGGAAGGTGTATCGGACAGAAAGTCCTGTTTCAAAATCATGATTATTACTTTAGTAATCCTCTGCCTTATGGTTGCTTCTGCAGCAGTGAGGCAGGGTGGGTGTTTTAAATCACTCCTGAATCATAAAATATAAAACTGATTATTAATGGCTGGCATCATAGTCATCAGTCCTGCGACCTGTGAGTTATAAGAGAGAAGCTCTGCTGGCTTGTTGTAGCCTCTGCTTCAAGATTATTTTAATTTGGAGATGCACTTTCCATGGCTGTAAAGGAAATAACACACCAAAATACAGGAACCAAAATTTGTTAGTTTTAATTTTAGCAATGGATACTACTAAACCAAAGCTGTCCTAAATGTAAGAGAAGAGTTTTGGACGGATGTTTTCAGTTGTGCCTTGTGTTACCATAGGCTTTAGCTGTGAGCTGAAATTGTTTGCTGGTTTTGGCAGTGATGATTATTTAGCTGTAAATAAGTTAAAACGGTATCATACTGCTTGTAGTATAGGTAAGGCATGTAGCACATTAATTTTGGATTGAGGCTAAAATGTGTGTTTCAAGATGTGATTCTTTTCTTCCAGGTGTGTGTTTTGATTTACTCAACTTTCAAGCTGATCTAAAATAGAAGTTTTCTGGCATCTGCTTTTCTTCCTTGTTGAAAAGGGACATTTCAGTGATAGTAGAGGTGCTTCTTGGTCCAGTCCCTTAATTCACACATGTTGTAACTTTACAGAATATAGAAATCATTGAAGATCCTTTAAAAATTATTTGATGAAAAAATGAAGAGCAAGACATCAATTTCAGTCTTTTTCAACCATTCTGTATTTTCATTTGTTTTGTTATGATCTCATTTCACTTGTTCTTTTTTGGTAATATTGCCTTACTTTTTTTTTTTTATGGGAGGGAAGAGAAAAAGTTGAACTCTGCGGGTTACCTAACATGCAACTACCATTATAGTTTGCAAGCTAAGTACTATAGCGTAACACTGTCACACTGCCAGTTCACCTTTTTGGTTGTTATGGATTAGTAGGATTTATGTGTGGGAGCGCATCCTGTTACCTTGCTACCTACACATTCTTCTCAGATTATGGTACTGCCCGGCTGTGTTCCATAAAGACAAATCTGATTTATACTACTCAGCAATTGTTAGAAGTCCAGTTAAATCGCATTGTTAGATATGCTTTTTTAAATTAAATTTTAAAAGCCATTGCAGTCTTTCTCAAGCTTTGTGGAAAGATGATTATTATTTAAGTTTAACAATATTCCCTTTGACATAAAATTGAACAATACGCTTTCTGCAGGTAGCACTGATTTCAAGTGATAGTGTCAAAGTAAGAATTCAATGAAGGCTGCAGTCAATCTTCAGTTAAAACCATTGTGCCCAGCTATTCCATTATATGCATGTTACAGTAAGTTCTCTTACCTGAGTGAGGAGCGTTGGGGTTTCACTGGTAGAGGTCAGGGCTAGATGGCTGTAGCAGCCTAGGTCATTAGCTTGTCACTTCTGGCACGTTGCAGTCGTGTGTTTTTTCTTCCTGACTGTAACTAAAATGAAGTTGTTTATTTCCTATCGAAGCTCTGCCATAGGTTAGCAAATGTGGAACAAAACGCTATGAGTACGGTGCTGTTAATTAGAAGGAGCAGAAAACCGTTTAGTTTTTTTACCATCTAGCTCGGGAGCTTGCTGTCTTGTAGGGCTCTGGGAGAGGGATGCAGCTGTTCGTGGGGAGGCGCTGGGGGGTGTGGGGGGGTGTTCTCCAACTGTCCTGCCGTGCTCCCCTCCAGGAGCAGAACCTGCACTGTGCTATGAATTGGCTTTTACCAACTGCCTCGCTGCAGTCCGAGGACGTGCTAGGGATCTTCTGTAAGTGAGGGTGGGAAGCAGGTGCTCCTAGAAGAGAGCACGCTCACGTGCGAGGCCTTTGCGGGGTAGATGAGCAAAGGGAACCTGTTCTGTGGGCTGTACGGGGGGTGGGTCAGTGAATGGAATGACTGGTCCATCTCCAGTTACTGAATGTGATGGCCTCGGAAAAGATTATTTTAAAGGCTAGTTAGCTAAATTCAGATCAGTTCTGTGGAAATACCAGGTGGTGCTTTTCGAAGGTAAAAGTGCTTTAATTTTGGAATGAACCTGACAAGTTAGTGCAGATCTTTAATCTCTCTGTTTTTCTTTTCTTACAGCAAGCAAGGATTTGGCACAGACATCCTATTTCATGGCTACCAACAGGTTGTTATCCTGAACCTCTTTGTTGCACTGTTGTAGCACACTATAGCTTCCTTTACTGCAGGGCCCCCTACATGTGTCTTACCCTTGTTGCAACAGGAGACTGGGCCATCTACAGTGGTGGTACCTTCCTGTTTGCAGTGCGGTGTATTGTACAAGGGCCTGATGGCACAAAGGGGTTAAATGCACAATGAGAAGTGTAGTGGTGCTTTCTGATGACATTTTCTCGATTGTGAGTGCATAAGTCTAAAATTGGTAGCCTGAATAGCAGCTAAAGATTACAAAGAGCTAAACTTAACCTAGAAATTCGAGCATCTTGGTAAGTACAAAACTATTTCTAGTTTACACTTGTAGTTAATGGCAGTTTTCTCTTAACGTTAACTATATTGATCCAATCTTAACTTATAAAATTTGTAGTGGGCCTAAGATCTTTTCGACTAGCTGATTTTTCTTTTGAGATACACTAGTAGTAGTCCAATGTTCTTCCTTTTAGAAACGGCTCTTTAATCTTAATATAGAGTTTTAAAACTTAAGTACTTGTATCAATTTAAAGTTCTAGGATTCCAAATGGGGACTGTGTATATATAGCCTGTTGGAGAAAGACTGGATTCGAGAGCAGACTCCAGTCTTGATTTCTCGATTACTTCAACTTACTTCTTGCAAAACAACTTTGAGCTTTATTTAAGAGGATTACATTACGTGTAGATAGCTTTTAAGCAATATCTGCTGGTTATTAGAACTATTCCAAAGAAGTGTTTCTTGGTGGTCCCTTGATGGGCAAGGTTCTGCATTTGAAACAGCTGTTAAGAAAAGCTGTGATAAAGCAGAGAGACTGAACCAATGTCTTTGCGCTGCTGCCAGCGGGAAGCTGAAGGCGAGTTCACAAATACCACAAGTCCAGACCTAGTGAAAGCTAAGCCCACAAGTAATTCACTTGGCCTCTGTGGAACTATTGAGTACCTTCTGCTAATTGTCTCATTCAGAGACTGTGTAATCAGCTGTACACTTTTTCACTGTAAAATTTAATTGACCGTATTATACTTCTTTCTTTTTAGTGCTTAAGTACAGTAGAATGACTGGTAAATTTATTTACTGTTCATCACACTTTTTATAGCAAAAGCAAATTAAACTTTTCTACCAGATAAACACCATGCCCGTTGTTTTCTTAAGGCAGTAAGCTATCTTACGAACTTAATCAGAAAAATGTTCCATGAACTAACGTTTAACTGCTGTTGCTTGACAAGTTACCTTAACCTCTATGTTAATGGTTCATTTGTTTGGGTTTTCTGTTTTACATGTTTGGTTTCCTTTGGTTCCTCATTTCGAAATTTGTGCAACAGTCTTCACCTTACTACGTTCTGTCTTCAGTACAAGCCTACAGTGATAGCATGTGTGTGCATTCACTTGGCCTGCAAGTGGTCCAACTGGGAGATTCCAGTATCAACAGATGGAAAACACTGGTGGGAATACGTAGACCCTTCAGTTACTCTAGAATTACTAGATGGTAAGTAGTGCTGCCTTTTCACATCTTGAAATTCAGGGTTAATTAATGTAAAAATGGGAGCACCGTGTAGTAAGGGCATAGCTTTAAGACCAAATTAAGTCTCACTGACTTCACGTACCGGATCCTCGGGTGAGAGAAAGGTGTAGAAGAGGGGAGAACGTCGGAAGACGAACTTGGTTTTGAGACCCTTTTCATTTCATCCTTTGGGCTGGGGCATCCACATACCTTTTGCAGGTGCAGGTGAAAATCTTGCTTTTAAGTGCTTTCCAGAACCAGGAAGGAGATGGAAAGCTACCAGTGCAGATTCACGCAGTCCTGATGGTTTTATGTACATCATAAAACATGGCCCAAGTTTATGGCTTCACTGTCACTGAAACAACTGTTCTTAAGGCTATACGTAAAATGGCCATGTTTATGAAGATAGCTCTATGTTAACAATTCGGTATAGCTTATGATATCTCAAACTCCTGTAAAATATTCTTTTCTTGTTAAATGGCTTCTTTCCAGAAGAAAGCATATACCTAGAAGTTTGCTATCTTTGGAAATAGTACTTAGGACAGTCACACCTGAATTTAAGGCCTACATACACTACTGTAGTGGAAGTGGTAGCTTCTGGGGCTTTCAGATCGATATATTGGACTTTGTTAGTTCTAGAGTGAACCATATGATTCTGAATAGTGGCAGAGGCCTCCAGCCTTGCTATGGCCCGGCATAGCTCCCCATGGCCTGCTGTTCTCCTCTGCTAAGCTTGGATTTCTTAACAGCAGTTATATTTTTCTTTAAAGTGAAAACTTGAGTTAGTTGTCATGTGAAGCACAGAACCAGAGTGAGCCCAAAATTGCAAGTTCAGATGCCTCTGCCTTAGTAGGGCTTCTTTTAAGTTGTCTCTGTAGCTTCAGATAGCACCCTGCCTTCTCATCTGGCTGTTGGTTTTGGGTGTTTGGTAAACTTGCATCATTCTGATTTTTACAATCCCCGGAGATGTGTGCTGTGAGCCTCGCGGTGAATGCCAGCTAGTTCTGCAAGCATGTATGGAGCTGGCGTGTGTAATAGACTCAGGCAGACCAGAGGGCTGAGGCAGCTTTGCACTTGGGAGCAGCTTAGTTTATAACGTGCTTGTGGAGTTCTGGAGAAGCCAGTTCTTCCAGACCTGCAAGAGATCTACTTTTGCATTCAAATTCTGTCTGTACC